>CM053400.1:610416-683514 GCA_028644305.1 Xerus rutilus
ATTTACAAATTTGGTCATTTACCATTTACTTATCAAATCTTTGTATTCTTCCTCGAATCATCCGTTTCTTTTTTTTAATTTTATTTTTTGGTTGTAGGTGGACAGAATATCTTTATTTTTGTGTGGTGCTGAGAACCCAGTGCCTCACGCATGCTAGGCGAGCACGCTACCACTGCGCCATAACCCCAGCCCCCCGTTTCTGTTCTTTATAACAATATTTTTCTGGTAGTGTTTTATGTGGACTGTATGTTTTTTTGTTTGTTTGTTTGGTACCAGGGATTGAACCCATGAGCATTCAACCACAGAACTACATCCCCAGCTCATTTTTCTTTCTTTTTTTAATTTTTTTTTTAGTTGTAGATGGACAGATATCTTTATTTTATTCATTTTTATGTGGTTCTGAGGATCGAACCCAGTGCCTCACGCATGCGAGGCAGGTGCTCTACCACTGAGCCACAATCCCAGCCCTCATTTTTCTTTCTTTTTCTTTTTTTTTGGTACTGGGAATTGAACTCAGGGGCACTCGACCACTGAGCCACATCCCCAGCCCTATTTTGTGTTTTATGTAGAGACAGGGTCTCACTGAGTTGCTTAGCGCCTCGCTGTTGCTGAGGCTGGCTTTGAACTTGCGATCCTCCTGCCTCAGCCTCCCTAAGTGCTGGGATTGCAGGCTTGAGCCACCACACCCGGCTTCATTTTTCTTTTTATTTTGAGACAGGGTCTCACTAAGTTACTTAGGGCCTCACTAAGTTGCTGAGGCTGGCTTGAAACTTGTCATCCTCCTGCGTCAACCTCCTGAGTTGCAGGGATTACAGGTGTGACCACTGTGCCGGATGGACTGTATAAACTTTTGTTACCAAACGGGTTTGGAGGCTTGCTTCCTGGACAAACCAAGGCCTGAGAGAGGAATATTGGGGAGAAAGTGAGTATGCATCATTGAGGATGCTAGTGGTCTCGAAGGAGGCAGGCATTTTAATGTTTCAGGTTCCTCTTCCAGGTCTTTGGAGATGTGAGAGCTTCCATGAGGACTGTGTGGGGCTACATGGAGGAATCAGCGCTTCCCAGGAACTGGAGTCAGGCAGCCTGGTGTTTAAGTGCCTACTGTGGGTGGGGAACTCCTTGTGGCCACCTTCTCTTATTTTGAGGGTAAGATGTTCCAATTTTGGGTCAGGTTTGTGGTAAACAACTGGTTTTTGGAATCAGCTGGTTGGAGCCTGGAGAGGAAAGCCAGCAGCATCGGAAGTCAGGCCTTTGTGGGGCCCCCTCGAGACTTGCCTGGTTGTGGGGCTACTGCAAAGGGGCTATGTAGAGAGAATCAAAGGGGGCCAGGCCTCAGACCCAGGCTGGGTGGCAGCCCCGGGTGTGGGCGGTGGGTCTGCCGGGCCTGTCCCTGTTTGCACTCGGCACCTGTCGGGATGCAGTGCCTACACTTCTGTTCTGGGCTGCCCCTGGCCAGGGTTGTCAGGGCCCAGTGTTGGGCCTACAAGGGACAGGCATGGGACAGGAGCCAGCTGACTGTTCTTCTGTAAGATGTGGCTGGCCTGGGCTGCTTGGCTGTGGAGTGCAGGGGCCTCTCGGGTTCCAGAGCCCTGCTGGGCCTTCCTGAGTGTTCCCACCCGGGCTGTGGGTCCAGGTGAGGCCTGGGGATGCTTGGCTGGCTGGACACTGTCTTCAGGTCCTGCAAGGGATGCCCCCTCCTTCATGGGCATCCTGGTGCTGAGGGCCCAAGTGGCTCTAGCTGTAATCCTGGCCGACCCTGCTGACCAGGTTCTGCCTGGGGCTGAGCATGCAGCCCTTCCCACCAGACAGGTGAGCAGCAGGTGAGTAAACCAGATGGAGGGCTGCGCTTCCAGGTGGATCTGGGGCCGGGCTGTACTCCTCCACTCCAGGCCAGGGCACCCTCCTGGCCTGTGGCCGACTGGACAGCCTGCTGCTCCCGAGGCTTCATGTGCTGGTCTGTCATCTGTTGCTGGTAACACACTGCCAGTCTGGGTAAGCTGGGGAGAACAGGTTCTCTCTGGCTCATGGTTCTGGCCCAAGGTCAAGAGGCTGCCTCTGGGGATGCCTGTGGGCAGGGTCTTGGGCACCACAGGGCGAAAGGGCGTGCACACGTGTGCGCCCCTGGCCTGTGCCTGTTCTCCCTAAGCCACTGGGAGTCAACCTGGGGCTGCACCCTGCTGACCCTGTCTGATCCTGCTGCCTTCCAAAGTCCCTCCTCGACCCATGGTCACAGTAAATTGCTTCCCCAAGCACCTCACCTGGGGACTACACTGCAGTACGCGAGCCCGGGGGACACAGCCACACCCAAGCTACAGCAGCATGTCTGTCTCCCTCCATGTCTGTGTCCTTGTCTCCCTGTCTCTTTGTGTCTGTGTCCTTCTCTCTGTGTCTGTGTCTCTTCATGTCTGTCTGTCCTTGTCTCTCTGTCTCTCCGTGTCTGTGTCCTGTCTCTCTGTGTCTGTGTCTCTCCCTGTCTCTTCGTGTCTGTCCTTGTCTCCCTGTCTCTCCGTGTCTGTGTCCTTGTCTGTGTCTCTGTCTCTCCCTGTCTCTTCATGTCTGTGTCCTTCTCTCCGTGTCTCTGTGTCTCTCCATGTCTGTGTCCTTGTCTCCGTGTCTCTCTGTCTCTGTGTCAGTTCTCACTCTCCTGCCAGCTGTGTAGAGCGGCTGGGACTGGATTGTGGTTCTCAGGACCTGTCAAAAGAAATGGAGCTGCTGGCCAGGGGTGCAGCCCTGACGCCCACACAGGGTGGTGTCCTACAGCAGTGCCTCCTTCTGGCGCTGCTCGCGCCTGGCTCAGACAGGCAGGTGGCCCTGTGGCCTATCCAGCTGGCCCTCCTCCACGGGTCTGCACCGCCAGTGGAGGCTCCTGGGAATGGTGCGTCCCCAGGGCCCTCCCTCCAGGGTGGCCTCAGTCTACCCACTGGGTGAAGACTGCTTCCAGATTCTGAAGGAAGCAGTCCTTCCACTGAACTCTGGCCTGGATCCTTGTGGGGGCCAAGTGTGGTCACAGTGGCCAAAAAGCCCTCTACCTGGCAACAGGCCAGTTCCTGCAGTCTGTTCCTGACCTCCCTTCCGTCTTCTCTGGCCACTGACTGGCCCTCCCACTGCCATATCCTGCCTGCTGCCTCCCTCCATGGCTGCCAGCCAGACTTGGCCCCGACTCACCCAGACCTACAGGGGCCGCTGCTGGGCTGCACCAGCCTGTGCATTAGTCCTGGGTGGGTGGATGGCAGCCTGGCCACCTGTTGGGGCCCAGTGCTCAAGGCACAGTCTGATTAGACACTAGGTGCTGCTACCTTCGGGCCAGAGGCCCGGGGCCTGAGCCCACCAGCAAGGCCCCACAGGCTGTCTGGGGGCATCTGCCTGCCAGGACAGGAAGGTTAAGGCCCTGAGGTCATAGGCCTTTGCTGGGGGGCGTGACCCTGGGGTGGGAACCCAGCCACTGGCAAGCCATCCCCTCTGCACGGTCTCATTCCCTGCCTCCAAGTGCTGGTGTGCCACAAAGGCCTGAGGGCTTGGGGCAGGGCAGCGGCTGCCCACTGTGGCCAGTGGCATCTGGGGGCCTCTGCAGCACACTGACCCCATGACCAGTGCTCCTAGGCCACAGTCAGCCTGCTTCCCAGGGCCACCAGACAGGGAGGTGCCAGGTGCCTGCACCTGCCCTGACAGCAGTGGCCATCACAGGTCCACTCCTCCATGTCTCCAGTGAGCCAGTGGGAGGCTGGGCTGGCCTGCAAGGGTGGACGCGGAGGGGCCAACAGTTGGGCCCACTGGTGGTGCCTGGCCACAGCTGGTCTGTCTGAAGAGGGCACTGGCTGCCCACTGACCACTGCACTAACTCACCTGGCACCAGGACTGGGCTCCCTCCTGGCCTCAGAGCCCCTTTCTGGGGCAGGGCAGCCTGCGGGTGGCATGGCTGACGGGCCCCGGCTACAGACACCAGCTGACGCGCTGCATCACCAGCCAGGCTGAGGGAGCAGCCTGGGGAAGCGCCCAGCACAGGGAGGCACCGGACAGGACTGACTGGGGGCCTGGCCTGCACCAGTTGGGGGAGATGCTGGGATTTCCTGCCTGATGTCCCCAATCCCCGAACTGGTTTCCAGGAGCCAAAGAGGTGCTGCTCAGCCAGCTGTCTTAAACAAGTCTGTTTATTGAAAGGATTTGAAACAGCAGTAAGGCCTTCAGCAAGGAACACGCTTCCAAGACGCTGACAGCAGGGCCCGCACAACCCCTCACTGCTGCCCAGCAGGCTCAGCTGCCGGCCTCCAGGCCAGCCCCTACCCCACCCGGGCTCCCGGCTCCCCTGCCCAGGCCACACCTCAGGACACCGGAAGCAGGGCTCGGGCTCCAAGGGCTCGTCACCACGAGACGCCAGCTGCAGCTGGACCGGCACGTGGGCACCTTCTCTCAGAAGCCCCACCGAGGAAGGCACGGCCTCCTGCTCTGACCAGTCCATAGGTGACCAAGGGCTGCTGCTCCTGCTCTGCTGCACACTAGGAACTCCTCTCGGAACCCTCATGATGGCCTCAGAGCCAGGGGCCCACCCCGGGAAGCACCAGCCCCTCTCCTGGACCATCAGTGCTGGGCTGGACACAATGTAAACACTGGACTACAGGATGGTCCCCCTCTGAATCTACACGAAAGTGTGTACAAGAAAATACGTACATGAGCACTTCAGGAAGTGAAGAGGACTCTCTAGGAAGTACGGACAGGACTCAGAACACCTCCCAGGAGCTGCCCTGCTGCCCGGCTGCGTGAGGAATATGGGCTTGGTCCACTCTGGGGAGGAACCAGTGGGCTCGGCCAGACTTGGAGCCGGCCCTGAGGGGCATGTGGCCACCCCAGAAGCCAGGACAGCAGAGCCACTGGTGCCCCAGAGTTCCAGAAGCGCAGGGCAGAGGGAGAAGCATCGCACCTGAGGAGACTCTGGGCTGAGGCATTTATTTCAACACGGAAGGACAGATCCATTTGTTCTGACCCTCTGAATCTCAAGACTGATTTATGAGACGCTCCCGACCTGGGGTCGCAGGAGCCCTGCTGGGGGAGCAGGGTGCCCAGCACGGCTCACGTTGAACTTCAGAAATGAAAAAGAGTCAGATTAGAAAAGGTTAAAAAGCTGATTTGGTCGGCAAAAGGCAGACCAGGCTCCCCTGCTGCAGACGGCAGATGGGATGGGGCGGCAGGACAGTGGGGCCGGGCACTGCCCGGTGCAGCTAGCTGTCCTCCCCGTCCTCCTCATGCTCCGCAAAGTGGGCTTGCTTCTTCCTCACGTTCCAGTGGAGACACTGGGCCAGGCTCTCGAACCAGTCGCTCACGGGGTCGCGCACACAGATGGAGGGCAGCGGGTAGCGGGAGGTGGTGATGGTGATGCTGCCGGAGGGCGGGCACCAGGTGAGCTCGCCGCCCACGCCAGCAGCCCTGGACCTGGCTCCCAGGCAAACCCTCACCCACCCCCCGGCCCATCCCAGGTCCTGGCCGTGGCTCCCCAGCGCTGGATGGCACATCCAGGAGGCTGGCCCTGAGGGCGAGGCCCTGGAGGGCACAACAGCTGTGGCCCTGTCACCCAGGTCCAAGAGACAGTGGCTGGTGCCCAGGCCTCGCTGTAGGCCCTCTCTGCACCGTGTGACCACTGTGACCACTCTGCCCCTGGTCAAGGTCAGCCAGCACCCCAGCCCCACACCTGTCTCCATGGCGGATCTCCTGCCGCTTCCGTCCATCCAAAGACACCCACGCAGTGTTCCTGGCTTCTGGTGACAGCATGATCTGAAGAGATCAAGAGGGGACAAGAGTAAGCCTGGCCGCAAGCTCCCAGTGCCTCTTGCAGACAGGGTCTCTCTGCCACAACTCACACCAGGGCCACTACAGTGGGAGAGAACCAGGCTGGGTCTGGGGACCAGGAGGCCAGCCGAAGGCTGGGCAAGGACCTAGGGTGGGGACTCCTGGAAGGGGACTCACCTCACCTGGAGCCACTGTGGCCATCCCCACTCAATAGGGGCCCCTCCCAATGCAGTTGGGTGCCCTGTGTGAGGCTGGCCCACTCTCTCTGCTGCCAGGGACCAGGGACAGACATGAAGCCCCTTCCGCCGAGGCCTAGGTCTCTCGACAGGCCCACCTTGGCCCACAGCAAGGTGCGGCTGGCCTCCCAAGGGCACCAGCCATGGCCAGTGGGTCAGTGCCATGGAAGGGGGGCGGCCAAGGCTACAGAGGCATTTTGTTTTTGGTACTGGAGATTGAACTCAGGGGCACTCGACCACTGAGCCACACCTCCAGCCCTATTTTGTGTTTTATGTAGAGACAGGGTCTCACTGAGTTGCTTAGTGCCTCGCCGTTGCTGAGGCTGGCTTTGAACTCATGATTCTCCTATCTCAGCCTCCCTAAGTGCTGCGATTACAGGTGTGCGCCACCTTGCCCGGCTTAGAGGCAGCTTCTTGCTGGCATACCAGGGGCAGAGGGTGCTGGCTCTGACCTTCAGCTCGACCCCTGCAGGGACCACGATGGGCCGGAAAGACAGTGAGTGTGGACAGATGGGCGTCAGCATGATGGCCGGTACATTGGGGTGGATCATGGAGGCTCCCGCGGCCGCTGCGTACGCTGTGCTGCCAGTCGGGGTGGACACAATCACTCCTGCAAGGGGGACAAGGCACAGGTCTGCTTTCCACCCCGCAGCTCCTCAGGGTGCGGGGGGCACCTCAGCCTTACCATCGCCCTGCACGGTGGTGATAAGGTGTCCGTCCAGGTAGACATCCACGTTGGACAAGTATGAGGAGGGGCCTCTGTCAATCACCACTTCGTTCAAGACCTGGAAGGGGCGGTGGGGCCGCTGCGCTCAGGGAGGATGGCAGGACCAGAGGCGCTGTGCCCTGGAGTCCAGCCTCAACCCTCTGCCCCTACCCCGGGCTGTAGGACAGGAAGGACAAGGCCAGGTCAGCTGGGGGTGTCCACAGACCTGGTACTGCATGGCCTGCTTCCCGACCTCCGCATCCAGGCCTGGTGCTGGCAGGCCATTCTCACTGAGTCCATTGTGGACGGTCATCTTCTTGCCTCTGAGCTCCTTCACCACCCTGACCTTTAGCCGGCTCCGAAGAACAACAGCTGCATTCCCTGGGGGCCAGTGGGGTCAGCAAGGCCCTGCCCAGGGAGTGGGGGTCTACCCGAGGGTGTAGAGACCCTCCCCTCCCTGCCCCCCGAGCGAGTGGCCCTTCGGTGCCTGTGGTGAAGCCAGATCCCCTCTGCCGCGCGCACGGCAGCTCCAGCCCGCGACCTGCTGAGACCGCTCGGCCGGGGACTTGCAGTGCTGCTCTGCATAGTCGCAGAAAGGCGAAAGCAGCAGGAGGCAAGCTTGCGTTTGCAGGCCGGCCCGGAACATTGCCCTCACCTTCTATCACCTGAGCCACTTGGGACTGAAAGTTCTCGAAGTTGAACGGGGTCAGGAAGCCCAGGGAGCCCAGGTGGAACGCCATGACTGGAGGCACACTGCCCTGCGGAGAGGGAGGCGGTGCTGTCCAGCCTGACTCACAGACGCCCAGTGCTGCCAAAAGAGGGCCTGGCCTGGGAGACTCAGCCCCACGTGGGTCCAATACCCTTGCTCCTAGGCTGCACACCGAAGAGAGCGCAGGGTAGCAGCCAGACAGGTGGAGAGGTGGAGGAGACCCGGGATGTGGGATGCTCAGGCGCAGGGCCCCGGGGCGTGGGGATGCTCGGGCGCGGGGCCCTGGGGTAGGTGGGCAGTCTTCCAGGCAGAGGTCACACTAGCCCTGGGTGGTTGGGAGTGCCAATAAGAAACAAAAGCAACAAGACCAACTAGCTCACTGGTCACAGAGAACAGAGAAGAACTGGGCAGTGCTGGCAGGGCTGAAATTAGAGGCCAGGCCCAGCAGGCTCTGCAAAGTGAGGAGACTTGGCGGCCGCCTGGGGTGGGAGGGCAGGGCGGGGGTCGTTTTGACAGCCCCTACATGTCATGGGGTGAGCAGGCACCATGGTGCCCATAGCGGGCAGTCTGAGCCCCAGGAGAGCACCACCGCTGGTGCAGGGGGCCACACCCTTCTGGCACAGGCCACTCTGTGCCCCTTACTGTCACCCCAGCAAGTTCCTGGGCTCCTCGCTGGCACCATGAGGTTGCCCTGCTCACATCCTAGCTGCCCTCCACAAGGCCTCCTTGCCTGAACTGCAGGCTGCCAGAGGGCTGGGTCCCGCCTTGCACGGGGTGAGGCCCACGGGCTCGAGCCGGCTCCTGGCCTCCTGGCACCACATCCCCTGAGCTGCCGTGATGCCCCGGCCACACCAGCTGTCCTCAAGGCTGTCCCATCTGGACCTGCAGGCACCCTGGGGCACTGTCTCCGTACCGACGCCCCTTCCTGCCAGCCAGGCGTGGCAGCCCTGCTGCCCGCGTTACTGTGACAGCAAGCTGGAGGACACCGTGTCCTCAGAGTGAGCAGGCAGAGCTGCTCATCCCCTGCACCAGCAGCGCTCCCCCTCGTCCACCCATCTCACACCCAGCTCACCTGGAAGAGCGAGGAGGCGTAGAGGAGGGTCCCATCTCCCCCCAGGCAGATGATGAAGTCGATCTGGTTGGAGATGTCGTCATAATCTGAAAGCAGACAGAACCGAGCAGCAGCGGTCAGGGCCTCTGGGTCCGAAGCACCTGGCACAGACAGCAAGGGGGCGTCCAGGGAAGCTGGGCCGCGCGCACCTTCCCGGAAAGTGCAGAACTTCTTCTTCACAGGCCCGAAGTTGTCATCGCTCGCTATAGCAGGGTCTTCTAGCACCTTCTTTTCCACGTACACGATCATGTTGTTCTCCTGGAAGTGGGACGTGCCCGTGAGCCCCGCGAGCCCCGTGAGCCCGCCCGCACCACGCTGCTCCTGCCAGCACCTCCTGCAGGCCTGCCAGGCTGGGCCAAGGGTGAGAAGGCAGGTGAGCCACCTCCCGCCTGCCGGCCTGCCTCACCCAGGTGGCGAGGCCTCAGCGCCTTCTGCTCCAGGGACTCTGGAACCAGGCACCCTGTGTTCCTGGGCTCCTGGGCAGAGGCTCACCCACCAGGTGAGGCACCGGGCGGGAAGTGAGCTCAACGGTGCTGTCAGAGGTGGGCCCCGGGGGGAAGCTGGGTCTGCAGGCCGCAGGGTGGAGCCTCTGGCTGAGTACTGGTGGCTCCAAGGACAGAGGCCACATGTGCTCATGCCACTTCTAGCCACATGGTGCCCTGTGCCACACTGGGACTTGGCCAGAAGACAGCCGCCATCAGACGTGGCTCTCGACAGGGCGCCTCCAGAACCGTGAGCCAAGCGAGCCGAATGCTGAACTGAGTGTCAGCGGGATGGGCTGCAGGCGGCGAGGCCTCCGGCCCCGAACACCTGAAGCCCAACCGCACCAGCAGCAGCAGCCTGCAGAAGCAGGAGGGCGCCAGAGTCGCGGCCCGGGACGATGCCGCTGTCTGGGCAGGGGCTCCCCTCCCTCTTCGTGCTCCTTCTGCTGTGTGAGGGTGAGCACAAGCTGGGCGCGGTGGCTCAAGCCTGTAATCCCAGCACTTACGGAGGCTGAGACAGGAGAATCGCGAGTTCAAAGCCAGCCTCAGCAATGGCGAGGCACTAAGCAACTCAGTGAGACCCTGTCTCTACATAAAACACAAAATAGGGCTGGGGATGTGGCTCAGTGGTTGAGTGCCCCTGAGTTCAATCCTTGGTACCAAAAAAAAAAAGGGGGGGGGGGCGGGGGGTGAACACAAGGCCCTGGCAGGTACGACCCCTCCATCTTGGACTTCCTAGCCTCAGACCGTTCTTTGTAGAGCTCCCTGTCTGTGGTGCTCTGAGAGCCAAGACCCCGCAGGCTCCTGTGCAGAGGCTGGCTGAGCCCCGGCTCCAAGGCCCTGTACACGCGCCTGCTGCCTTCACCTGGGACGGGATCCCACCATCTGCCAGTAGGCACAAGAGGCTCTCCCTAGGCCCTGGCCAGGCTCGACTTGCCTCCATGAGGTACACGCACAGCTCTTTGAAGGGCTGCAGCAGGCTGGCGTCACGGATCTTCTTGATGACAAGCACACTCTTTGGAGACTTGTTCCACGTCAACCGCTGGCTTGCAGGGTCCTGAATGTGCCTGGGGAGGAGAGGAGCTCACAGGCACTGGCCTTGGAGAAAGGTCCCTGGGAGCCACTGCGACCTCCTAGACACAGTGCAGTGGTTGCGGGAGCCGAGCACAGCCGCGGGCACCAGGCACAGCAGGTCTGCACCACAGAGACCCTGCCACTCACCTTCACAGGCCTGTGCCCAGAGCCCATGAAGAAAAGAGGCCAGGAAACCAGGCGGGCCCTTGGCCCCACAAGGACACCGGCCCCACCCAGCTGGCTGGGATTCTGCCCATTCCTGGACTGGGGCCCTGAGGACACATGCTTCCAGTATGGCTGTAGGAGTGTCTGTCCTGTTCTGGGACCACCATGTGAGCTGAGCTGGCCCTTGTTTTCACAGTAGAAGCTGCCTGCTCAGAAGGTGGTGGCAGCCCTGCCGTCCCAGTGCCCCCGGCCCTCTGCTCCCCAGCCCCAATGCACCAGCTCGACTCCTCACAGCACGGCTCTGCCGGACGAGGTGCACGCTGAGGCAGGGCCAGCCAGCAGCACTGCTATAACCCGTCAGTCCCAGGAGCTGTCCTGGCCCACAGCACCTGGGGCACGTGTGGACTGCACATCTGCATGTGCCACGGAGCCACTGCAGGAGGTGGGCCTGACGGGTGGCCAGCACTTGCCCTGGCGCCACACTGCTGGCATCAGCCCCTCTCCAGCAGAAGCTCCCGTGGGGACCTGCACGGTGCCTCGCAGGGCAGCAAGAGTCCACCATCGAGCCTCAAGCCAGGAGCAGCAGCAGTACCTGGCCTCATCCGGCCACTGCGTGACCACCCGATGCAGGTGACAGACTCACCCTTTCCAGGCGTTGCTGGGAGGCGAGGGGCTGCTCATGGCACCCTCTCTGAGCCTCACCACCTGCCCGCACCATTCACGCAGCTTTGAGGCTCCAGGAGGCTGCCTCCAGGAGGCAGCCTGCGTGTCCGCAGCATCTTGGTTCCATTGAGCTAAGGGCAGATGTGCAGGCAGCCTTGCCTCGCCAACAGGCTCCAACAGTGCCTGCGCCCTGCAGCCTGGCTCTGCACGCCCACAGTGAGGGCAAACTACAGCTCGCGGGACTCAGGTCTGCAGGGACAGCTCAGAGAGCTTCTGAGTGACGAGATCAAGACCGCACAGTGCTCTTACTGTCCCCCTTGTCCTCTTGCCTCTCCATCTATTCAAGAGGCCCACTTCACCCCTGTTCCTAGCAGAGTGCCGTGGCCGCCAGCCTGCCTGTCTCGGCCGCTATTGTAGCCTGTGCACCTGGCCAGGCCTGCTCCGTGGGGTGCACAGGCCACCGCGGGTGAGAGGCCTGCAGGAGGAGTGTGGCTGCTCACAGCACTCTGCCCTGCCAGACGGTGAGAGCCTGCCCTGCACGAGGCCACCCGCCTCATCACGACTCTTCCAGCCCCAAGGCCTCGCGGGGCCCGACCAGTGTCGTGCCCAGCAGTGTCGCCCTACATGGCCTGGGTGCCAAGCCCTCCGCGTGACCACAAACCAGTTCCTCCACTTCCTGCTGGGTCACCTGCAATTGGGGTGCTGACCCTTCTAGGCCACAGGCTGCAGGTGTGGTGAGGAGCCATGGGCCTTGCCTGCTTGGGACGGCAGCAAAGGAGAGCTGAGCTGCTCCCGGTGAGCTCACTGCTGGACCACACCCCATCCCGGCGCCAGTGAGTCCACACAGCAGACAGGTGGGAAGGGCCCGCTCCTGAGTATCACGTGAGACCCAGGAAGGGGTACAGACTGGAGGGGCTGTGGAGCCCGTCCCCCAGAGGCCAGAGCCCAGAGCACAATAGTCTCCTAGAGGGCAGAGAAGATGCTGCCCTGGATGCTCACCTTCCACCCCGCGGGGCTCGCCTGCCTTGGGATGCCTGACCTTGGGAGATGGCCCAGAGGCCATTCTGAACCCCAGCCTGAGAAGTGCCTTTGGGTGCTAGGCTCTCAAGGCCACAGGTAAACGCATGCCTCGGACAGCGACCCTGCGCCTGGCCCCAGAGATGGACAGTAACGGGGGCTGGGCTCCTAGGGCTGCAGCCAGTGAGGGGCCAGTGACAGGTGTGCAGGAGGGCTCGGCAGCCGGGCAGGGCAAGCACAGAGACTGGTCACGGGGAGGTGATAGGTAGGTGTGCCCCAAGGCAGGGCTGGGGAGCAGCTGGGGCTGTGGAAGCCCGGGCAGGCGGGCAGAGGATGGACTACAAGGCGTGGGAGGCAGCTGAGTCCGTGCAAGGTGCAGTCCTAACCACTGGGCAGAGGGACTGGGGAGCAAACCTGGGGTCAGAAGCCACCTTCCCCGTCCAAACTGCACAAGCAGCAGCTCCTGCAACCTGCAGCACTGCAGAGCACAGGGGAATGCCCCACCTGCCTAGGGAGCCGTCTGCCCGGCACACAGGCAGGAGGCTGAGCGCACCTTCACAGGCTTCTGCACAACCAGGCCACTGCCGTCTGCAAAGCAGTTCCTCTCACAACCTGGAGGGGGCAGAGTCCACACTGTTGCTCTCCCCAAGCTGGACTTCTAGGAGTGGGCCAGGTATCTAGCCCTGGTGGTGCTGCAGCATGGGGACACCAGAGCTGCCCAGCCCAGGCCCTTGCACACACAGGGCCTTAAAGGGACAGCAAGCTGGCAACTTCCCATCTTCAGCACTCGAGTCCACCCTTCAACCTCCAAGCACAGCAACCCCCTCAGACACAGCCATGGGCCCCTCACAGGACCACACCCAAGCACACAGCACTGTGTGTGACCCAGCCCTGGCAGGACAAGGACCCGAGTGGGGAGCTGCCCACCTCCAGAAGCACAGAGGGCACAGGCCTCCTTAGTGAAGAGTGAGCCGAGCCCGAGCGCATTCGGCTGTTTGAGCCGAAGCACTAATGTCAGATCACCTTGGCGCTTTCCTCCCACAAACCTGAAGCCGCAGCCAGACCACCATGCGGAACAAGCTGGCCAGCCTCGAGTCCTCCGGGCCATCCAACACCAAGCAGGAGCTGGGCAGCAGCGCTGTCACCAGCAGGGAGTGGGGGATGCTGACGGGCACGGGGGCCAGCAGCGGAGCCTGCACGGCAGAGGGCTCAAGGAGGAGCCGCTTGGCCTAGGTGTGGCTCCGTGATGGAGCGTGTGCCTGGCATGCTGAGCCCTTAGGTTTGGACTCCAGCACCAGGAAAGAAAGGGACGAGGCTGGAGGAAAGCCAGCTAACACCTTTGTATTTCTGGAACGACTACAGGAGAAGCCACTGGGTCGTAGAAGGTGCAGCCCAACCGGGACTCTCACTGCTGGAATCATCTCACATCAACGCCACTCAACCTGACTTGGGAGGCTGAGGCAGGAGGATCCAAGTTTGAGGCCAGCCTCAGCAACTCAGTGAAGTCCTAAGCAACTTAGCAAGACTGTCTCAAGATAGAAAATAAAAAGGGCCAGAATGCAGCTCAGTGGCAGCATCCTGGGTCCAATCAGCGCAGGCACAAGCCCAGGGCCCACAGGTTAGGTAGTCCCCACCTTGTCCACTCATGGGCCCAGAACTCAGCAGAGCTTGGGGGAAGATGCCTGCTCAGCTTCTGCAATGACCTGGAGCACACACTGCTCACCTCCGCACCTGTGCCCCTCTACGCTCTCCCAAGGAACACCCCGCACCCTGGCCCGCACTTACATGATGGTCTGGGGGTTCTGCAGCACACAGGCCTTTGGTCCAAACGTGGTCACTGGGCATGGCCCATGGAGAGAGCGCGTCCTCCTGCAGGGCAGAGGGCTGCTGTCAGATCAGAGCGTGCAGTTGGCAACACACGCAGTCACATCAGACTCCAAGGACACGTGGGACGTGGGCCTGAGGCCTGTCACTGCAGCATCTGGTGGCAGTCCCAGAGGTCCTGCCCTGGCCCAGGGTGCCACATTGGAGCTCACAACAAGAAGCAAGTCCTGAGAACAAGCAAATGCCACCTGGAGGGCTGGGCCAGACTGGAACTCCAGGGCAGTGTGCACTGTGGACACCTGCGTCCCTAGAAATAACAAGCTCGGCAGCCAGACCTCTGTGGTGCTTGCTTGAAAAGCTACTCAGCCAGCTGAGCACCCCGAGAAAGGGCCTGCCTGCCGCAGGCTGCCACCCAAGGGACCACGCCCAGGCTCCCTGCCCGCCCAGCAAGGATGTCTGGCAGCACCATGAGTGCCCTTCTCAGGAGGCTCCCTCCCTGGCCTCGGGCCCCAGTCCCCTCACGCACCAAAGTGACCATCACCAAGCCAGCCAAGCAGGACCCGCAAGCTTGCCCTCGTCTTCTGCTGCCCATCTCGTGACTCCATACAACCACCCCATCTTGACACAGGTAAGAGATCTGTCCTGCCCCTGAGCGATGAGCAGCCTGCGGGCCATGGAGCCTGGCCAGGCCTACACTGCTGCTGACACTGGAGAGGGGTCATCTGGGGGCCAGGGCCTTCCGGACTAAGCTTGCACTAGGTTTATCCACAAAAGTCTAAAATTCATGCAGACTATCACAAAGAACTCCTGTTGGGAAGGTCAAAGGTTGTTGAAAGACCGTCCAGGGCCTGCAGAAACAACGCATGGCCAGGTGGGCGCCCACTCTCCCTCTCTGCTCCTTAGGACAGCCATGGGGCACGCCGCCTCACCTGGGGGGCACGTCCCTCACCACTCACACAGTTCGAAGTCCTGTGGAACACAAAAGGTATGCTCTGCAAAGCCCACAGGAGCGGGGTGGTGGCCACCCCTGTCATCCCAGCCAACAGAGGGGCTGAGGCAGGAAGGTGGTAAGTCCAGGCCAGCCTGGGCAGCTCAGTGAGACCATGTCTCCAAATAAAAACTAAGTAGGGCTGGGTGCAGCCAGGATGGAGGGCCCCGGCTGTCCCGGCGCTACACACACAGGCGTGTGCCCGCCGAGCTGCAGAGGCCCGGGCGCACGCAGGAGGAGTGCCCGTGCTGCAGCTGTGCGCCCACGGCCCAGCCGTGGCCATGGGACCTGCCCGTGGCACCCCTCAAGCAGGCCCTGTGAGCTACGCAGCTCTGCTCTGGAGCGCCTCCGAAGGTTGCCAGCAAGCAACCTGCTCTGGTCCTCACGCCCTAGAGCAGCATGTACGCACTTTAAAACTGACATACAAAGACCAAAGCTCTCCACGTTGATGGGTGAGTGTGATATCTAAATCAGGTGACGCCCACAGGCTGTGGCACCCAAGGCCTCCCACATTGTGGCCTGCAACGCTGGAGACTTCACTCAAAAAAGCTGCGCTTCACTGATGCCCCTGGTCACACACAGCATGGCCTATGCTGTGGACTACGCTGGCCCCTTGTGAGTTTCTATATGAAAGGCACCAGATACTGTCCCCAGACATGAGAGCCACAGACCAGGCGCCACTGGAACCTATGCTTGTCAGGCCGTCTTTCCCAAGGCCCCAAGTGCTGCTACACGGGTGAGGCTGTGACAGGGCAGGCCACCGGGAATGGCCCCATGGCCTTGCACCTGAGACCCATGTCCCTGACGTGGGGGGCTGGGCAGCCTCAGCCCTGCCTGTCTTCCTTCCCTGGCCTGAGCAGGCCTCTACTGAGTGGAGCACCACGTCAGCACAGGCTCCCTAGGTGGTTCTGTGCTGATGTGGAAAGAAGACAGACACGGCCCAGCCAGTGTGTGGCACTGGCCACCTGGACACATCCTACTCTTCTCTCGGAGACAGCTCCACTGGGCCACGCCCAGCCCACCTTCTAGCAAGTGCACACACACCCTGCTTAGGACGGTGCAGGGCGGTAGTCACGCTGCAGCACCTGCCTGGTCCTACCTGGACTCCTTGGTGCTGCCCAGGGCAGGTGAGGCCGACAGGCTTCGAGACTTGGCGCGACCCCGTACAGGGCGGCTGTAGTTCCAGGTCTCGTCCCCATGACATGCCGAGCAGCAGTACGAGGCCGCGTCTGAGCTCAACTCCTTACTCCCATTCATTTTTTCTTGTTCCATTTCCATAGCTGATAAATGAGGACTTCTGCCAGAAAAGCAGACGCCTTAATTCAATAAGATACAGAAAGTCAGTCACTGTGAAGTCGCCCCGGCCACACACACGCGGTCCCTCCCACCTCCTCCTCTGCGGTGCTGGGTGGAACAGGGTCCCGTGTTGTGCCCCTGAGGACGGCTGCCACACACTCCTTCCACAGGAACGAGCACCTGAAGCCGCCACACCAAAGTGCTTTGAAAACAGGCTGCCTCCACCCCGAAGAGGTGCAAGAACTTGGGGTCCAACCTGTGGTCTGTGAATGAACCCAGAGAGCTCAAACAAAAAAAAATAACCCAGTGGGAGCCACGGCAGAGCGAGGGCATCTCCATCACAAACCAGGCCAGGGACTCAGGGATGGACGCCGCACCCAGGGGCAGCTCCATAGCCAACGGGGATGCCTGAAATGGAAAGCCATGCTGTGGACCGCATAGCTCGCCACGTGGAGAGGAAAAGGCCGGTGGGCAAGCCCATGACCTCCAAGTCCAGGAGGGCTGCAGGAGCTCAGTGCGCGAGACCCACGGCCGGGGTGCTGGACCACAGGCCTGCCAGCAGGCTGCACCTCAAGGAAACCCTGGCTGCACACAGCGGGCGAGGGCAGAGCACTGCACCTGACCACTGCAGCAAGCCCAGGAGAGGACAGGCCAGGAACTAAGGACAGTGATCTCATCAACTGGAGTTCTGGAACGTTCTCCCAACCAGCTCAGGGATCAAGGCCAAGTCAGAACTCACATGTGTACCATTGGAGAATGAGAGGGGGCAAACACAGTCCCGAGGACTGACCCCTTAAAGCCATGCTAGAACTGCTGAGTGAGAAGCCACGAGTGCCTTATCTCCAGCTGGCACAGAGTGAAGCAGCCCAGAAAGGCACCAGTGGCAACAGGCACACGGAACCGGGAAGCCTGCTGTCCCCGCCATTCAGGCAGGAGGGCAAGTTCCAGGCCAGCCTGGCCAACTCAGCAAGACCCTGCCTCAAAATGAAAGATGAAAGGGCTGGAGGGCAGCTCAGTGGTGCAGCACCCAAGCCCAATCCCCGGGACAAAGGAAAGGGAAAGAGGGTCTGGAGAGAAACTGAACTGTAACAAACCACAGTTCAACCAAGGGGCTGATCACAAGGCATGATTCTCTTTTAAGTCACCAGAGGATCATGAGAGAAGCTAACAGCAGCCTTGGCGACAGCCTCTGTCCTCTGGAGGCCAGCCTACCTGGGCAGGACAGCTCAGCACTCGGCAGACACCCTAAGCTTCAGTACAGGGCAGAGGGGAGAGCAGTCAGCCAGGTGCCAGAACTGGCTTCTGGTAGGCAGGAAGCCTTGGACTGCTAGACGGAGGGCTGAGCAGGAAGCCCTGCGTGTGTTCTCCTTGCAGCAGAAACCTCAGCCAGCCAGGAAGCAGCAGACCTGGCACTGGGCAGGACCACACCACCGGACTGGCCCTGTCCCGGCCAAGCGGGGCTGTACTTGGGGATGGTCCTCGGCAGGTGATCAAGAGAAACGCCCCACGGTGGCCTGACCAGGTGGCGTGCCTACAGGAGGCACGAGCCCCCTCCTCCACCCGCTGCCCGCCCCATGAGCACTAAGGTAAGGCCATGCAGGGCACAGGGGAGGCGTCCTCGCCAGAAACCATAGCCACTGGTGCCCGACACTGGGTATCAGCCAGCTGCTGAGCCCAGAATACACCTCTGTGCTGCTTTGTCACAGCAGTTCAAGCTGCTAAGACACCTGGGGCACTGGCAAGGGGAAATGTCAAGGTCAGAGGTTGAGTCCTCAACAGCTGGGTTCTCATTCTGGGTGCATTTTACAGTCGCCTGAGGTCCTTCAAAAAAAAAGCCAACTCCTATGTCCCACCTACTCCACAGGATCAGGGTGCAGGCATGGCACGGGCCTGTCCTGTCCACAGATGAGCCCAAGGTGTAGCTGGAGCCGAGAGCACCACCCTTGTGGTCAGTACTCTCCTCGCTTGAGAGGCACTGAGGTTTAACCAAAATACGTAAGGCCCAGTGACCAGCAGACCCACAAGAACGTGACAGCAGACTCCACAGCAGCAGTGAGGTGAGGAGGGCGCACAGCAGACACCGACAGGCCACAGTCAACAGGCGAGTCTGCCTGCAGGTCTCCAGGAGGCCAGCCTGGCCAGCAGGGCAGCGAGAGCTGACCCACAGCAGGAGAGCACCTGGGGAGAGCACCTGGGGTGGGGACGCGGCCAGCCACAGCAGGCAAACACGAGGCTTGGCAAGAGCAATGGAGGCCCTGGGCACAGCGGCAGAAACGAAGGGGAGGCCAGTGGCACCCACACCCGTGGCACGGAGACCACTCAACATCCACCCACAGGCCCCATTCAGCCCCAGAAACTCAAGCAGAGTTCTTGGTGAGCTGTGACGTGCAGGGACTACCACTCCCATGGTCAGGTCAAAGGTCCAGAACACCTCAAAAACACCTCGGAACAAGCACAAAGGTGGAAGTCCACTGCTATCTGGCTTCCTGCCCTGCTGTGCAGCCCTCCAGGAGGAACAGCTGTGGGTCCAGAAACATACCCCATAGACAGTGCATGATATGCAGATGCCAGCTCCAATTCCTAGTGTCACCAAAGGAAAAAAGAAGCCAAAAAATATACAAGTCACAGACTGACCAAGTACTGCTGGACAAATCTGTGACGAAGGGCTTGGATCTGCTCTACAGAAGGAATTTACCATAGGATCCAACGTTCTAAGACTGGCACATGGGAAGTTCTCTGTGCTGTTCCCAAACTGTAAACCACCCTCATCTGACATATGCTCCAACGCCAGCTCCTTGGGAACATACCTGCCCCCATCTTCCTTTCTTCTCCTTAGGATGGCCAAGCACACTACCTGTCCTGGCACTACTCTTTTATTTGGGGCCTTCCCTGAGCTGCGGCCTTGAACTCCAGCAGCCGCCTCGGCAATACCACAAATCCTATGTGAACACAACTGGGGAATTTGGAGAGGCGCTTTCCAGCCAAACTGACTGTTGCTTCCTCTGCAGGGTGGGGAGAAAGACAAGAAGGCAGAATCGAGGACCTGGGCACTGTCTGCATGGCCAGCACTGACCAGTGGCCCAGACGGCACTCCCGCGGGGAGGGCCAGGCCCAGCAGGTGCACACCACTTGGCTGAGGGAAGTGATGAAGAGGGAAGGCACAAAACTGGATGTTGGTTAAGAGATGAGGCAGGAAGGCTCTGGATGGAGGCTGAGGGTGAGGACAGGGAACGTCAGCTGTCCCAGGGAGCCGAGCAGAGCAAAGTGCGCAGTGCTCTCAGGGCACCAGGACAAGTCAGTCAAAGACACGGGACGGCAGGTTCTGCCTCAGTATCTGAAAACATGAGGTGTATGGCTTGGAGATGAGGTGCCCCCAAAGCTCACCTGTGTGCGGGGGCAGGAACACTGTGAAATGACTAATCATTAAGACAGCTTGACCCTCCCAGCGATCACCCAGTGAGGGGAGGCAGGTGGGCGCAGCCTGCTGAGCCCAGGGTGCTCCACCTCCCTGCTCCATGTCCTGGGGTGCTCTGCTCCTCACACCCTCCCACCAAGACGCTCTGCGTGTCACCTCAGGCCTGAGCAGCCGGCCACCTGCCTTCTGAGACCTCTGAAACCCTGGGCACCAAGGGGGCTTCAGTCCCTCCGAGTGTTCTTGTGGGGTCTCTTGGTCACAGTGGGGAGACAGCTGCCTAACACATGGAATGCTCCCCTCTTATGGAGTACCAGTGCCAGGTGCCACTCCACTGGCATGACTGTCCTGCCAGCCCTCATGGGCACACAGCCTGGCTCTTGCAGCGACCCATGTGTCCTTCTTCCTCCATGGAAGACCCAAAGCGAACGCAAGGCACTGACCTGCACCACTGCCCCGCCAGCCCCGCCTGTGTCCACACCCCTATGGCTCTGCAGCTCTGTGCGGCGGGGGCCTGCTTGTGGGATTTCGCTTGTTTGGAGGCTCTAACCCAGTGTTCTCTTTTTTCTTTTGGCACTGGGCTTGGGCCCAGGGGTGCTCTGCCATAGAGCTACACCCCAGCCATTTATGTTTTGAGGCAGGGTCTTGCTAAGTTGCCCAAGCTGGCCTCGACTTGTGATCCTGAGGAGCTGGGGTTACAGGTGGGTGTCACTGTGACTGGCCCCACAGAATCTTTCAAGGGACCCCAAATGGTGCTCAGCAAACCACCAAGCATATGCAAATGCACCAAAAGAATTTAAACACCCTGACAAAAGGTGCTGTGGAGAAAAGGAACTCAAAGTGCATCTGTTTTAAAGGAAGAGGAACCCTCATCAAACAGGTCAAGGCCGAGTGGCTCAGGGACAGAGGTCTCCAGTGCTCCCTCGAGGACCCACACCAGGCAGCCTTCAGTGCTCCCTCGAGGACCCACACCAGGCAGCCTGAAGCCACATTTGGTTTCTGAGCTCCTCTCTGCTCCACAGGACGGCGGCTCCCTGAAGGGGTGCTCCCCCACCCAGGTGGGGACAAGTCTTTGTCAAAACAGGCAGGAGGCAGCTCACAGGAGAGTCTCACAACACGATGCTGGAGGAGGGACTGTCACTCAGGAGCAGTGCTGCCTCTGGGCACAAGCTGGTTAAGCAGTGGAAGCTGGCAGCCAGCCCACAGCTGAAGTCCAGGGCACTGAGGGCAGCAGAAACCCAGCCCAGGACTCAAGACCCCCTGACAGAGGCAGGGCCGAGGGACTTGTGGGCTCTCAAAGCCAGAAGACAGAGCTGCCACCTGGCCAGAGGCTGCCAGGCCCATGCTGACCCCTGGTGGACAATGGACAACAGGACCCAGCACAGAAGGGAGGCCCAAAAGAGGGGCACAGGGCTGGAGCCAGCCAAAGGTCTCCAGGAAGTGGCCATTCAGACTCAAAACTGTGCCTCTGGGGCACTTCCTTCTACACCAAGAAAGGCTCTGCCATGCCCGTCTCCAGCAGTGTGTGGGGTCAACAGGGCGATTTCAGGCCATGGATCCCAAGCTCCGGCTACACCAAACTGGAGGATGGCAGCTGGGGAGTGCGCCATGCAGGAGGCCTGGCTCAGGTGTTGGGAGGACACCAGTGGCCTAACCACGGAAAGGCCGCCATATGGTGGCACAGCTGGGTCACCTGGGGTGCCCCGTGTTCGCCAGCAGCCCTGCATACACCTGTCAGCTCTGAACCTGCGCTCTGGGAAGCATGGGAGAATTCCACCACTCCAAAGAAAGAGAAGCACCCCCAATAACCTGTGCTTCTGACTGACAGGCCACCAGCCACAGTCCCCTCCCTGTTCAAATGGACTACAGGACTCAGGGAAACACTCGCTGGTTTATTACACAGGATATCTCACCAAGGATGCAGATGAAGACATGTACAGGTGGGGTTGGGGGAAGGGGTGCCGAGCCTCCCGCTGTCCCCAGCACTGCCCTGCAGGACCCTCCCCTCGAGCTTCATGGAGATTGGACTGCATGGGCATAGTGCCGCACTGTGAGTAAAGGAAAGGTTCTGATCCAGTGCTAACAGACCAAGAGGAAAATCCAGCAAGGCCCGGCTGCTCGTCTATCAGTATACCGATTCATTACCTAGAGGCCTGTAATATTTACTTGCAAAGACCAATTTGATGACTAAGGAGTAAACTAATTCATAATCATATTAAACACTAAAAGTAGCTTTAAAATTTTAAGCTATCTCTACAAGGTACTTTTTGACAACTGTGAATCAAGGTTCACATTTAATTCAAGTTTCTTTGGCATACTAACCTTTTTTTTTTTTAAGGGAGGATGGTGCTGGGGATGGACCAGCCCCAGGGCTTGTGCCTGCCAGCCAGATGTTTTGCCACTGAGCCACCTCCCAGCACAAGCACTGCTGACCATTTTATTTTATTCATTTATTTTTAATATTTATTTTTTAGTTGTAGGTGGGCAGAATATCTTTATTTTTATGTGGTGCTGAGGATTGAACCCAGTGTCTCACGCGTGCTAGGCGAACACGCTACCACTGTGCCATAACCCCAGCCCCAGCACTGCTGACCATTTTAAAAGGACATGATTCTGACTCCAGCCAAGTGTGTTCTATCCCTCAGAGCACACAACTCTAAATGCAACTTCTGCATTAGGAAGTTTCACTGGGAAAAACACCAAAGCGTAACAACAAAGTATTCGTAAAGGACCCGTACATACTGTTATGCCATGTGCATGTACAATATGTGACAAGGGATCCCCTACTGTGTATAATCATAATGCATCAATAAAATTAGGGAAAAAAATTTTTTTTTTTTGGTACCAGGGATTGAACTCAGGGGCACTCGACCCCTGAGCCACATCCCCAGCCCTATTTTGTGTTTTATGTAGAGACAGGGTCTCACTGAGTTGCTTAGCGCCTCGCCATTGCTGAGGCTGGCTTTGAACTCACGAACCTCCTGTCTCAGCCTCCCAAAGTGCTGAGATTACAGGTGTGCACCACTGCGCCAGGCTCCAAAACTCTTATTTTTATTAATTTACCTGTTCCCATGCAGTGACCCAGAGTATGACAGTGATGGGTCGGGAGATGTTACAAATGATGTCACCAGCACAAACAAGGCATGGAGTCCTGAAGTTGCAAAGTGACACCTTCCAGTCCAGAAAGGACAGACCTATGTGGTAACTGCCACTAGATGGACGTAGAAAGTAGGGCTGCTGGGGCTGGTGTTGTGGCTCAGTGGTAGAGCGCTCGCCTCGCATGCGTGAGGCAATGGGTTCGATCCTCAGCACCACATGAAAATAAATAAAATAAAAATATTGTGTCCATCTACAACTAAAAAAAATATTAAAAAAAAAGAAAAAAAAAGAAAGTAGGGTTGCTGGAGGAGGCCCTATGGTGACAAGCCCATCTTCCTGTCACCTCAAGGTCCCTCCCAGTGGTTCTGGGCCTTCTGAAAAGCTGGGAGCTGCTGCTGTGCTATCCTACCTACAGATCTGAGGTGATTAAGATTGAGTCTGGGGGCTGGGGCTGTAGCTCAGTGGTAGAGCGCTTACCTACCATGCATGAGGCACTGGGTTCCATCCTCAGCACCACATATAAATAATAAATGAATAAAATAAAGATCCATCAACAACTAAAAAAAATATTAAAAAAAAAAAAAGATTGAGTCTGTCCTCATCCTGAAGCAAACCATCTGGCTGGGCACAGTGGCACATGCCTGTGACCCAGACTCCGGAGGAGGTGGAGGCAGGAGGATCCCAAGTTCCAGGCCAGCCTGGGCACCACAAACAAACCTCACACAAACAGCAGTACTACCAGTTAGTTGCTTTAGTAGCACAACCCCACAAAGAAGAAACACGAGAAACATCTAGAGGAGCCACCTCGGACTCCGGTATCAGACAGTATGCAGGAAGGCACCTGTTGAGCAGCAGGAGGGGTTGCAGACTTTCAGTAACTGCTAAGGGCAGACTGGCCATGCAGAGCAGAGTCCAGGGGTTCCGGAGGTGAAGTGTAGGGGAAAGAGGAGACCTTGAGGCGTGCAATCCTGCAAGATGCTACAATAACTTACTAGGTAAGCGTGCCGGCCACAGGCTGGGGAGGCCCGCCCTGCCACGCGCAACAGATGAGTGCAGCTGAAAAGCAAGCACTCCCCCGAAAGCCAAGCAGAATGAGTAAGTTTTGAGCTAAAACGGAGTGTATTCCAAAACAAGAAAGGAAAAATAACTGGTCATTCAGAATCAAAGCCAAAGGAGTCTCATTGCTTATGGAGAAGGAAGGGAAGCAAGGCGGTCCGTGGCCCAGGAAGGAGACGGCCAGGCCACCACTGTGCAGGGCACGCCCTGTTCCACAAGAGAGAGAAAGGGGAGCCGGTGCGGCGGGCTGCAACCCCTGCACTCCGGCGGCTCGGGAGGCCGAGGCAGGAGGATCGCAAGCGGGAGGCCAGCCTAGGGCACTTAGAGAGCCCCTGTCTCAAAAAACAAAACGGGCCGGGTGAGAGCCTGGTAGTAAAGCGCCCCCGAATCAGGCCGCACACCAGAGCCGGGGCAGTAGGCAAGAGAAGACCGGGCAGGCCGGCGGCGGACACGCCACCGCGGGCTCGGGGAACTTTCGAGTTTTCTGGCGAGGACTGGGTACCAGGGCAGCATGTGACTTCGCCGAGTCCAGCCGTCCTGCCTGGGGTCCTCGGCTCGGGGCCGCCCGCGCCGCCACACGCAAGGCCCTCCTGCCACGGCGCCGCCCCGAAGCCCACCGAGCAGCCAGGTCCAGGCGCCAGCAGCCCAGGGCGCGAAGACGGCCAGCGGCCTCCCCGAGGCTGCCCCATCCGTCCCCGTGCACGGCCGTCCCCAGGCCCGAGCCCGGCCGCGACCCCGCCGGTGGCCCCTGCCCGCGCCCGCCACGAGCCCGAGCCGCGCCGCGGAGGGCCAGCGCCTGCGGCGGCCACGGCGGACAGGTGGGCAGGGCCGGCGCCGGGCCCGGACGCCCGCGCGGCCTCGGCGGAGCCCCGCGCACTCACCGTCCGCTGCCGCGCGCCGCGGGGCGTCTACATGCCGGGCCGAGCCCGCGGGCCCCGCCGCCCCGCCGCTACCTGGCCCTCGGCGTCCCCGCCGCCCGTCGCCCCATGGCCGCACGGACCGGCGCCGGCGCCGCCGAGCAGCACTGCACCGCCGCCCAGTGCGCAGGCGCGGCTGCCGCGCACGCGCACGCCACCGCGCACGCGCACTCCGCCTCCCCGGAGCTCTCGCCTTGCGCGTGGTCGGGGCGGGGCAGAGGGGCGGGGCCACGGGCCACTGGCTAGGGCCTAGGGGCGAGCGGCTAGGCGCCACGGGCCAGGGGCGAGGGCCCAAGGGCCAGGGGCGAGCGGCGAGGCGCCACGGGCCAGGGGCGAGGGCCCAAGGGCCAGGGGCGAGCGGCGAGGCGCCACGGGCCAGGGGCGAGGGCCCAAGGGCCAGGGGCCTGACCGCCGGTCCCCGCGCACCCGCGGCGGGAGAGGCGCCCCGCTCGGCCTCCTCAACGGCAGCCCGACCTCAGCCCAGCCCCACTGCGCCCCTCCGGGCGGGCGACGCCTGGCGGACAGCGTGGACCAGGGTCGAGCGAGCTGAAGGGTGGCCTCGGGTGAGGGGCCGCGGGAGCCCTATCGCCTCGAGCGTGACGCGGCGTGGATCGGGGCCGACTGCGGGAACCAGAACTTGGCAGCAGCCGTGATAGCGCTGCGCCCCGGCCGCCAGGCGTCGGGAGGTGGCCCTGCCCCTGGTACCTGCGCTCCAACCCCTTGGCCACCGGGCTTCAGGCCCACCGCGAGCTGCCCCTTGTGCCTCGCAGGGGTCTGGGTGTCCTCGGACAGCGTTGTGCCACACCCACAGCCTGGAGGCAGGGGACGAGTAAGGGGCCAGGGCCACCCAGCGGACTAGCTTCGGGCGAAGTCGTGGCCCCCGGTGCAGGGGTTTGCTGAACCCTGGGCATCCACCTGTTCTGCCTCCCTGCCTCGGATGCCCCAGCAGGCGCCAGGTGCTGTCCTGGGCTCCTGGGTCCCGGTGGGAGACCGACCACGCAAGTGCACCGCCGGGTGCTTTGTACCACGCGGGCCCCGCAAGCACCAGTCTTGGCCATTCCTTCCCCAGGGGGCTCCCTGACATGGAGCCTGGTCCAGTATAAACTTGCCTCTCAGCAGCTTTGTGGGTCTCCAGGCCTCCCCATCATCCCATACCTGCTACTGTCAGCCTGCTCTCCATTGGGGGACTCCCAGGATGGGTCTTGTTTCTTCTTGGGAAGAATGACACTGCTGTTCATGGACCACTGCACTGTGGAGGCCCCAAGAGTGACTAGAAAGGGGGTAAACATGGTGGGAATTCCGGGAATTTCTTAAGCTCTGTAACTTCCTCATAGGTTATTTTGTAAACTCAACAGCTTCCCCAAAGTGACTGCCAGCCACACCCACAGCAGGCTTGAGCTGTTTCTAGATGGATTATTGGCATTATAGGGTCACACTGACATTGAGTGATGCATGCTAGGCCCTGGGCTAGGCTTGGAGAACCTTCTAGAGTGGGAGCAGTCACCCGCAGAGGCACCCAGCTCACATCCTTGGCCCAGAGTCAGTGCTCTTCTTGTGTGCTCTCTCTAAAGGGAACTGACAGGCGCATAGCCGTGGCCAGGGGAACCCCTTGTCTACCCTGGCCCAGCGGGTGTGCAGGTGGCTTCCCCATTTTACAGGAGAAAGCAGGCTGTGGCATGCTTTGGTGACCTTGAATGTGCAGCCTCCTGGGCAGGGGATTCAGTGGCCAAGGTCTCACTAGCCCAGGACAGCCTGCTCCAACAAGGCCTAGGCTGGCAGGGGCTCTGAAAGCGCCCAGAAGGTTCCCAGAAGCATTTTACTTGGGCAAGTCCAAACAGGGAGGGCGGGAACAGGGTCAAAGTCCCTTGGAGCTGGAGTCGGTGAGGAAACTGATCCTACACAGAGGAGGCCGGGGCCAGGAAGGTGGCAGCAGGGGTGGGTGCATAGCCTTGCCCTTTCTCTGGCCCCAGAGCAGCTGACGTTAGGGGGATTTGTCGTTTGATATTCCTTCTCAAAAATGGCCATGCTGCTTACACTTCAGACCCCCAAATCTGGTCCCAACCTCTGCTGAAGGTTGCATGAGGCGGCCAGCTGGTTTGAGAAGCAGAGGGAGAGACAGTGGCCTGCGCCCAGAGACGGGCTGTCAGCATGTGCCCTTGCTCTTAGGAGCCAGGACGGAGTGCTTGGGGCAGGCTGCACTTTTTGGGATTCTCCTTCAGCTGTGGCACGAAGTTGGCTTCAGGTGGGCTGGCTGCATGGGTGAACAGGGTGAGCAGAGGCTGCCCAGCATGCAAAAGGGGAGGTGGCTAGCAGCCCAAGGGACAGGGAGGCAGAAGGTGAGGGCCCCTGGCTATTCTAAGGTCATCTTGTCTGACCCTCAGCCTCTGGCTTTCAGCCAGTGCACCTGGCACAGGCTAGGCCCAGCTTTCTCTGGCTTGGGAACAGAAGGGGGCCATCCCACCCAGCACTGACTCTGTCCTCCCTAGGGGGTCAGTGTCCTGC
Organism: Xerus rutilus; assembly: GCA_028644305.1. NCBI lineage: Eukaryota > Metazoa > Chordata > Mammalia > Rodentia > Sciuridae > Xerus > Xerus rutilus. The sequence goes on from CM053400.1 coordinate 637,452, forward strand.
CTGGGCTGGTGGGAGCGACCCTCTTTCTGAATGCCGTGTGCCAGGCACACCATGCCACAGCAGAGGAGCAGGCAGACAGGAGGGGCCACAGCATGAGCCGTTTTGCTCAGGAGTCTTATGGACAGGTGTCCCTCAGGTAGAGGCACAGCAGGTACAGGAGTGGCATGAGCCTAGTGGGAGGAGTGGGTACCGCGACAGCCGAGATTGGGAAGCTACAGAACAGTGGGTTGGTGGGGCCCGGGTGGAGCCAGGCCAGCCCCCTCCCAGCCTCAGGTCCTTGTCCCTGCACCCAGGCCACCCAGCTGACCAGGGATGGTGCTGGTGGTGTGTGTGTGTGTGTGAGCTGCCCTGAGCACCAGATGTATCTGTGGCCAAACAGGCCACAGGCAGTGTCCTGCTGAGGGCCAAGCCCTGCTCTGTGTGCGACAGTACAGAATCCTGGTAACATGGACATAAGAGAACACATGCAGTCAGTGCTGGAGGGCAGGACCATTTGGGAGCAGGGCCAGAGCCAGGCCATGTGAGCAGGGTGCACACGGGGGCAGAGTGGAGGCTACAGGGCAGGCTGTGGGGAGTGATGTGGAAGGGCTGGAGCCTCCTGGTCCCTCAGGGCTGCAAGTGGTGATGCTGCTCCTGTCCCATCAATGGTGGATACCATCTGTGCAAACGGGAGCTTTGGAGCCTACCATCTGAGGACACCTGTGGTTCATCCCAGCCGGGAGAGAACAATCCTTCCCTTTTACACTGGCCTGGTCAGTGCTGCTGTCCACATGCCTGTAGTGAACACCTGTTTCAGTTATGTTGCTAAGCAAATGGAACAGTGGCCATCAGCTCCTGTCCCCTCTGGGCCAACGGTAAGGTAAAGGGGCAGGGGGCAGGTCCCACCTGTCCGTTCAGGTCGGCTTACTGGGTGCCAGGCTTGGACCCCATAGGATACGGGAATTCCCAGAGAGGGAGTGGGTGGAGTGGCCTGCACCCTCCAGCCCAGGAAATGTGAGGCTCAGCCTACTGGTCACTCCCACTTTGGCAGGCTGAAGTCACACTAGGCTGCCCTGCCAGTTCCCTCCCAAGAGCTACTCCTGAGGGGCACAGATACCCTCACCCAGCAAAGTAGGCCTGGCCCACTCAGTCCTAGGACCAGCCTCTCTGCTGTCACGTGGGCTGGAGAAAAAGGACATCCTTCACGTGTGCCAAGCCGTGCAGACTGGCACAGTCACCTCCAGGATCTCCAGCGGTGAAGCCTAGAAAGCACTGGCGTGAGATGCTGGAGGCGGGTGGGTGCTGAGCCCCACACAGCCTAGGCCTCCTCTCCTGTGCTCCTGGGCAGCTCACTCATGCAGACAGATGAAAACGCCACCTACCCAGGAGGAAGGGTGTCTCTGGGTACCTGGCCTCAGATATCTTAGGGGGACTACAAAATGGAAGTTAGGGCTGTTGGCTTCCAAGGAGGGGATGGCAGAGCAGGGACTTGGGGTTCCACCCTCGATGGCCTGGGTGGTGGCAGGTGGACCATGCTGTTCTGCAGGCCTGAGACCAGGGCTTCCCAGGAACCTCGGAAGGGCCAGTGTTCTGACACAGGTCCTCTGTGACGTGGGGCGGGGGGCATGCCCGTCAGGCCTCACAGCAGCAGGGGCAACCAAGGGCAGGCGGCCACTCCTTATGCTAAAGTCCCGCAAACAACCAGCAGAGCAAAGTCCCTCATGTCAAACTGCTTTATTACATCTTAAATAACAGTACAGTTCAACATAGCATCTACCTTGCATCCAGCCTCCTTGCAGTACACCGACTTTAAATACAGAAGGGAGAAGAGGGGGTGCAGAGAGCTCTACAGAGGTGCAGGTGGAGCGCAGGAGGGCCGCCGCACTCTCCAGGCCGCAGCACAGGTCTGCACAGGTGGTGCAGAAGGCGGTCCTGGAGCAGGGAGGCAGGTGGGCGCTCTGTCCCTCCCCTATCCCTTCCCTCAGAATCCAACAGCAATCGTTCGCAACAGGACTGTATTTTTTTTAAAGAAGTAAAGAAAACAGTGACTTCTCCGCTACTCAGACGTGTAGAGCGCTTGCTGCTTCCGATATGTGTGCAGTGGTGACAGGGAGTGGACAGAGCCGCCACGGTTACAGCTTTAAGAGGGTATTTCTTAAAAGAAAAGAACACCTAAGGACTGAGTCCTATGTGCAGTGAGCATTTCTACAGCATGCGATTCTAAGAGTAAACCACCCAACATGGCAAACAATCAAAGTGTTTAAAATTCAACTTAGAAAGTCTGAGATCATTATTTTCAAAACATTGATTTGTACATTGTTTCATACACAAATAACCGACTGACTATCCAAGCACAGGACAGGCATCTCTCTGGAGAACAGGTTCCTGACGAGAGTGGGGTGGGGCGGGGCGGGCGGGAGCACAAACTTCCCTTCACAGGAAACCCAGGGTGAGGGGGACAGCTGGGCGGAGCTGGGCGGGACGGCCAGGAGGGCTGGAGCAGGCCCTGAGGGCGCCTCGGTGCTCTCCTCTAAAGCCTGTGCCACCGACGGGCAGCATCAGAGGCCTGCCCCAGACACCGCTCTTGCTCCACTTCTGACAGAGGAGTATGCTTGAAAAAGGAAGCTCGGAAGCTTCCAGAACCCTGCCAGGACGCACGGAAACTGAGGAACAATCACAAGCTCAACAGAGTCCTCAACTGGCTCTGCAGGGGGCCGCAGAACAGGACCCGCCCGGCTCCACCCACTGGTGCAGAGGCGTCTCTCACAATCACACTCAGGGTGGCCTTCTGTTAACACGTTTATTGTGGTATTTCCTTTTAAAACTCATCCAAGACAAAAAAGAAAACAAAGACAACGGCCCGGAAGGAATGCACAGCTCGTTTAGTTTACAGCACAGAGACCTTCTCGCAATGGGAATTGTGCTCTTGGTTTCAGCGATAGGTGAAGGAAAAAGATCTTGCCCTTTGAAGTTCTGAGGGAGGTGTGGTGTCCACGTTAGTACGGTTGGATAGGATATGCTATCACTGCAGCGCTTCAAGGTCGGAATGGTCTTCCAGTCTCCGTGGCGTCCACGTGCCCTGTGAACAGAGTGTGGGTCAACGTACAGACGCGGGGACTCGGGGCTCAGCCCCACAACGCTGCCCTCCCCACTGCTCCCGCAGCACCCACAGCCAAGGGGCCATCCCTTCCATTTACTAGAGTCCAAGACCACACCATGTCCACGCTGCTCTACAAACCCTGCAGCGACATCTCAGGTCCTAGGAGCATCGTACAGCTCTGCTCAGGGAAGGCGTGTGGGCCGCTCCATTACCTACTGGTGTTAGTTCCAGATCTTGAGGAAGCTGTCCCAGGACCCTGTCGCCACAGCCATGCCATCATCAGTCACCCCCAGGCAGCTGACGCGGTTGTCGTGTCCAGCCAAGACACCTGGGAGCACAAGGGTACAATGACACACAGGCCCAAGGGTGCTCGCCTGCTGTGAGGCTGGGACCTCACATAGCAAGGGAAGGAACCCCAGCAAGGGGGAAAGTTCTGTCCATTAGGAAGTCACACCAAAGGGTGTGACAAAGCCCAAGCTCGTTAGAGAGGAGTGGCCATCAAGGAAACCCTCCTCACAGGAAACACAAGCTCACTCCAGAGGATGAGAAGGGACCACCCACAAGAGTCCGGGGCCACTCACACCACAACACTCATGGGAGAAGCTTAAATCATCAAAGGAGCAAAAAATCAGGCAAAAGAATCAAAACCCTGATCTCAAAGCAGCTGACCGCATAGGATATGGACACAGCTGTCTCTCATTCAGAACGCTGTGACACTCCACCCACCAGTCAGGATTCCTCTTGCTCTCCCAGAGGGGCTGAAGGATCAGCTGGGGTGTCCAGCTTCCCTGCTTCCAGACAGACTTGCTGGAGAATTCCCAAGGTCAGCCTCCTTCAGGTTAAGGGCCATGCGTCCATTTAACAAGAAAGCCCTTTAGCACCCGTGACAGGGACAGAATGGGTGGGCACGGCTCTCCTGCCCGCCACCCAGGTGCGCTCCCCTCACAGGTGGAGCGCAGGCACCCTGGGAACCAGCTCGCTGGAGCGGCCCGGGCCCTGTGGCTGCGCACTCAGCTGGGCCCCTGCGGCCACCTACCGGCCCTGTCTGCTTTGAGCGCGTCCCAGACGTTGCAGTTGAAGTCGTCGTACCCGGCGAGCAGCAGGCGCCCGCTCTTGGAAAAGGACACAGAGGTGATCCCGCATATGATGTTGTCGTGGGAGTAGGTCATGAGCTCCTGGTCTGCACGGAGGTCAAACAGCCTACAGGTGGCATCGTCCGAGCCAGTGGCAAACGCGTTGCCGTTCGGGAAGAACTGGAAAGAGAAGGCAGGTCAAGACCCATGAGGTGCTCAAAAAGAGACCGCGGTCACGTGGCTGCTCCGTGGAGGGCGTTGCGGACGCAGCTGGGAGGAAAGCGCAGCAAGACGCACGGGGGTCGTCGCCAGCGGAGGGCTCTTGCTTCTCCGCAGCAGGCCCAGGCTGGCCATGTGCAGGAAGAGCACAGCCCCCGGCCCAGCACACGTCCCTCCAAGGCACCCTGGGAGGCCAGAGGCCCAAAACCCTGCACTGAAGTCAGGGTGCTGGGGAGGACACAGGTGCACGTGCACCACGGCGTCCCGGGGGGTGGGCCTGGTGCAGGGGCCTGGCGAGGCACAGCACGCCATCAGCTGGCCTCCAACTTCAGACCAGACTGAGCCAGTGCTCGGTGGGGCTCCACAGTCCTACCTGTGGAGAGAGAGAAGCCCTTGCCTGGAGGCAGCCCAGACTCACACAGATGGCATTGATGTCCGACTCGTGGCCTGTGAAGGTCTGTCTGCACATCCCCTCCCGGACGTCCCAGAGCTTGGCGGAAGCATCACAAGCACCAGAGACAAACAGTCTGGTGTCAGGAGCAAGAGACAGGCTCATGACATCTCCAGTGTGTCCAGTGAACGTGGTCGTCTGCTGGCCGGTCTCAATGTCCCACAGAGCACTGAAGCAGCGACAAGCAAGTCAGGTTCAGGTCGCAGCCTACCAGCCACCTGATATACCACCTTCCACCACCCAGGACCACGGAAACCTTAGTGCTTTTACAGAAGACAGACTTAAACTGCAGTGAGTGGTACTGGATTGAACCAGGGGTGCTTCACTACTGCTCGGTGTCCCCAGCCCCTTGTATTTTGAGACAGGGTCTCCCTAAGTCACTGAGGCTGGCCTGGAACTTATAATCCTATCACCTCAAGGCACTGGGATCACAGGTGGGCACCACTGCACCCCATGTAATATGACTTTGGAGGGGAAACAGCAAAGCAAATCAACCCAGGGGCATAGAGGTGGCTTATAGCAGCACAGGGCTGCGCCTCTTCAAAATGGGGATGTGTGGGGCTGGCAGAGGGCGGTGGGGCTCCCAACGGCTGTTGCTGGGACTCCACACGCCAATGCTGTCCAAGGCGGGCATCCATGGCACTGCATAGCAGTGGGTCTTGAGGCCACAGTCGTTGCTGCCCCAGCTACAACTGCAGAAAGCAACAGCTCTGAAAAGTGCCCCCTCTACGTCGGCCTGGGGAAGCCTGGCCGGCCTGGTGATACAGATCCGCCAGAAGCCCCACATGCTGTATAGGACCATGCTCACCAGGCCCAAGGGACACAAAGGAAGCAGGGAGCACAGGAGCCTCAAGGAAGCGACCAGACGTACGCTTCAAAACCACCTTCTAACCAAGTCTCAACCACGAGCTCCTGTAAATCTATGGGGTTTCACTCCTAGGACACTCTGACCCTATAAATCCCCCCACTGAAGGGGCAGGTGAGGGCTGTGTCCTACAGACCCCAACTCCTCACCAGATGTGGACCAACCTCATCTGGTGGGTGGGTATCTGTGCCATAGACTGGCCAGTCACAGCAGCTCCTGGCCACCAACGAATGCCTCCAAAGACCAGGAGACCAGAAGCTAAAGCGACTCTTGGGAAGCGCCTGGCCGACCCCGTTCCTTCCTGTCCTGCCTCTGCCATCTCACACTGTGCTCATGCTGCAGGGAGACGACCTCTATGGGGCACTGGAGCCCCTGGCCCATGGGCTACAAAATATGCACAGCCAGGGGAGACACAGAGCCAACAGAGATCAGGCACCTTCATGCACGACTGCAGTCTGGCATTATCTGTTCTTTGTTCCAGTTAAAAATGGCCTGATGAATGCCAAGAACCATCCCTCTTGCATGTGTGGATTTACAGTGAGCAGAGGAGTGGCCTCAGACCACACGGCCAGCCCTGGCCAGGTGACCACTTTTCTTTATTCTTCAGTGACAGGCACTGAACCCAGAGGCACTCTACCACTGAGCCCAGCCCTTTGTATTTCTTGTTTTGAGACAAGGCCTTGCTAAGCTGCATCACAAGTCTCTGGGATGACAGGTGTGTGACCCCGTGTGTAGCACTGGTCTGGTACTTACCACGTGGTGTCTCCAGAGCTGGTGACGATCTGATTGTCATCCAAGAATCTGCAGCAGGACAAGTAACCTGGCAAAGAGCAGACACAATGACGCCCACGCCTGCCAAGCTCGGATCCCATACACAGACACGGGAGCCTCACAGATATGCCTGAAGACCCACATCGAGGCCGGAAGTCTGACTGCTACCTCCGGTTCCGTCTGTGTCACACGTGTTGCTGGGCGTGCTGTGACCAGGCTCAAGCAAGAGATGCCAGGACGACAGGCAGCCCCCAGACCACTGTGCTCCGCAGCAGCTGGTGGAGCGGTCGCACCTGCCCGACACCCGAGCCCAGCTCTCCACCCACACTGCACCCGAGTCTTGCTAAGACGGCCGGGCTGGCCAAGAGCTCACAGGGATGCCAGGTGTGATCACCGCTGCTGCACCTGCGTTTTTCACCTGCTTTCCTGCTCAACAAAGTAAAGGCAGGGAGGGATCCCTTGCCTCCTGTCCTCACTGGCACTTCAGCATGGTCCAGGGCCCAGGTGGCAGCTCTGGATGTGGAACACAGCTTTGCACGAAGTGGGTGCTGCTTACTGTGGAGGAGCTCGCCGGAGTGGACGGAGAACCGCAGTTAGCACAGAGACCACGTGAGGGAGGGGAAGCCAGGGGCCATGCCGTGCGGCCAGGGCAGAAAGGGCTCACAAGCCCCAGGAGGACCGGTGGGGGGGCCCAGCCTGTGGCCGTGCCTCCGAGGAGTCCAATGGGGAGGTCCTGTGAACAAGGGTGCGGCTGCCTTTCCTGGGCAGCGACCACCATGTGCAAGCTGGCGGCAGGGGGAAGGGGCAAGAAGTGAGGCGGTGGGGCTGGAGGACGCGGGCCTGGCGCAGCACCCCACCCCACACAGCCTGTGGCCTGCAGCCCACCCTGTGCCGAGCCTGGGTTCCCTGCAGTGCCTGTGGGCCACGTGCTCACCACAGCTCTGCGATCTGCCCTGAGAAGCAAGTAGGGCTGTGGGCCCAGGGCTCCTCAGGGTGGCCAGAGCAGCCGAGCATGGGTCCACGGGGCCCCGGCAGCACTACACGTCTCGAGAAGGCTCCCACTCAGACTGCGGCCATGGCAACAGCCTGCCTCCACGTGCGGGCCAGGGACCACGTGGCACTGAGTCCCGTGAAGACCGAACACACAGCTCCACTGAGGAGCTGAAGGAAGCGGCAGGAATGTGGGCAGACAAAGCTCTTATTCCAGACATTCCTTATCTGGTGCCACAATACAGAGGTGACGGACCCCAAATACTAGTTACGTGCCTAGGAAAGGACATACGAGCTGAGCGTGGAGGCCCAGGCAGGAGGATGGCAAGTTAGAGGACAGCTTGGCAAGTGCAGAGAGAACCTGTCTCAAAATAAAATGAAAGATTGAGGGAAATGCTCCTGGATTCAGCCCACAGGAACAGATTTCTGGTCAAATTCTTCCTGGAGACCCCAGTGACACCAGGGACCACACAGGAGCTGGGGCCTGGCATGGGGTGCCTGGCTGCCATGACATCCTCACAGCTCCTGGGCCAGCCTGGGCCTCTGCCTGCACGCCCCGGTGGGCTGTGCGCCAGGACAGAGCTGCTCGGCTGCATGGCTCTCGTCTTGTCTGACAGGTGAGAACACAGGGCAGGACAGACTCAATCTCAGGCCAGGGGCAGTCTCATGAGTCGGAGCTTCTCTCCCCAGAGGACAGGTGGGATGGTGACCCTCAGCCCTGCAGCCCCAACACAAGGACCTGGGCACCTGTCTTCAGATGGGCAAGGGCCTCAGATGACCAGGAGGAGCCATGAAGATCTGAGTGGCACCTGAGGTCTCCAGAGCTGCTCGAGCCAGACATCTCAAGGCACAGCAGGGCGGACAGCACACAGGTCATCAGCACTTCCAAGGTGCACACCACTGGCCTTCGTGAGGCTCTGCCTCTACATGGAACAGAAGGCTGGGCTGTGGCTTAGGAGTGGAGCGCTTGCTTAGTACGCCCAAGGCACTGGGTTCAATCCCCAGCACCACATAAAAAAACTAAATAAACAAAATAAAGGTATAAAAAGATAACATCAGCTTTAAAAAAAATGAAATAGAAATAAGAAGGGCTGAGGTATGGCCCGGTGGCAGAGCACCCTGGGTTCAATCCCAAGTATCCGCTCCGCCGAAAAAGAAAGAAAAGAAAAGGAAGAAAAAGAAAGGGCAGGAGGAATTCTCAGCACAAGGAGAGCCCCTGAAGCACAGCGAGCTTGCTGGGTGGCAAAGCCAGGTTGTCCTGAGTCTCTTGGGGACGACTAGCTGCAGGGGCAGGCTGGGGTGAGGCTTGGCAGAGAGCAGATGCACAGCGAGAGGCACGCTACCAGAGGCAGCACGGGGACGTGTCGGGAGCAGACGTCCCCAGGCTGGGGAGAACGCAAGACAGGCACGCACTCTCGTCTACCTGGAGCAGCTGCTGTGGCCACACACAGCCCCTAAGGGGACGGATCTCCACTGCTCCAGGTCCACAGTGGAGAGCAGGAGATGGGAACCACTAACACCCAACAACAGGGACAGCGCAGCACCGCACAGCAGAACACTCCTCGGCCCCTTGAAGACAGCACTGTGGTTCTGGTTGGGATTTTATGCAAAAACCACCAAAGATCATTCACCTTTCTTCCTCACAAGTTCTATAATGAATGCACATTAACAGTTCTAGCCTTCCAGCCCACACCAAGAGGGGGCCAAAGAGCCTCCACCTGGGCAGCAGTGCCAGTGCTGACCACTGGGCACCTGGCAAGGCCTCCACGAGAAGGGCCACCAGCTCCTGAAGCATTCTCAGGAGCAAGAGAACCGCCCACCTCCACCTGCAGGAAAGCCAGCCGGGCCCATGCTGACAGGCGACAGGGGCCAGAGACAGGGGAGGAGCGCAGGCACCTGCCTCATCGAGGACAGAAACGCAGAGTGAGGCGGCTGGAGTGGCTTTCTGTTGCCAACGCCGAAAGCAAACCACAGAGGCAGAAGAGCAGGTGCGCAGACCTCTGGCTCCTCACGCTGCCAGGCGGCCTGGGGTCCACTCTGGCTAATGACATGCTGGGCAGGCTTGGCTACAGCCCGAGCAGGAAAGGGAGCTTCCTTGTGCAGCCAGCGTAAAGAACACTAGGCAGAGTAAACGCATGAGTAGGTGGGAAGCTGTGTTGATTTTTTCTGATTTATCCAGATTCCTAAGCCTGTTTCTTCAGGATACTTAAAGGACAGAACCCTAACAACTCACTGCTGCACTGACGTGGTACTGATGCACAGACCCCATGCACAGGAGCGCAGACGGTGGGCCTCTGGGGCGTGCTCCACTGTGCTGTGAAAAATGGTGCTTGCACCCTGTAAGCCCTAGACAAACCACCAAAAGTACCACAAAGATGTTTGCCTAAAAAGCCAACTGATGAAATAGGCTTCTAGAAAACCCTCGCAGGCTGGGTGCAGTGCACACTCCTGTAATCCCAGTGGCTTCGGAGGCTGACACAGGAGGATCGCAAGTTCAAAGCAGCCTCAGCAACGGCGAGGCGCTAAGCAACTCAGTGAGACCCTGTCTCTACATAAAACACAAAATAGGGCTGGGGGTGTGGCTCAGTGGTCGAGTGCCCCTGAGTTCCATCTCCAGTACCAAAAAGAAAAGGATTTGCAGAACACACCTTGAAGCCAGACTTACAGGCAACTTGTAATTTCAAAACTGCTTATGTTTGAAGAGAAAGGAAAGTTTGAAACCAGTGGGCTAAAAGCCCCCTAAGAAGTTGGAAGATTAAAAAGAAAGCAACCCTGAAGGAAAGCAGGCTCTTTTTTTTTTTGGTACTGGAGGTACAAGTCAGGGGCACTCGACCACTGAGCCACATCCCCAGCCCTATTTTGTGTTTTATGTAGAGACAGGGTCTCACTGAGTTGCTTAGTGCCTCGCCGTTGCTGAGGCTGGCTTTGAACTCGCGATCCTCCTGTCTCAGCCTCTCAAGCCATTGGGATTACAGGTGTGCGCCACTGCGCCTAGCCAGGCAGGCTGTCTGACAAAGGACATGCTCTTTCTTGGCTCTGACTCATTCACACACAGACTGCTAACAGGTATGAAGAGCAGTGCTGTTCACTCCTGTGAGGATCATTTCCCTGGTTTCATGTGAGACAGGGAGCCTATGACGTGCTGCAAAGAGCACGCTGAGGGACAGGGTTCTGAGGATGCAGGACACAGCCATAGAAGTGAAGTACGAGATGGGACCTTCTTTTTCTGAAATGCTGTGCCTTGTTATGAGGGCTGGGGTCCCAGGGAAACTCAAGCCTGGCGGAACAGTTTGTGTTCTGTGTCCTCAGCAGCAAGAGCGCGGGGGGGTGTGTGTGGGAAGTCCACGTGTCCATGAAGCACATGTGCACACACACCTGCCCAGATGAGGAAGCTCCTGTGGGCAGGCAGTCAAGACAAGACACCACAGGAGGGCTCAGCCGCGCTGCTCTGACGCATACAAGGCGGCAGGGACGCCGAGGGACCAGTTGGTGACAAGCCCACAGGTCCCACAGGTCAAGGTACTTCGGGCCTAGCTCTCATGTCCAGACCTTCTGGCCATTAGGGACTTGATCTGAACCAATCTTACTCATGACTGACAGGAGGTGAGCATCAAAGCAGGCTCTGAGTACCCCGAGTGCAGCCTGCATCACGTGAAGGTCATCAACGAGCGTGTACCTGTGTGTCCTGCCAGCTCACGACTCACACGCACATTCCCTTCACGAGTTTTCAGGTTGTAAATGGAGCAAATGTTGTCCAGGCCACCACAGGCCACGTAGTTCCCAGAAGGGGCATAAGCACAGGTCATGACCCAGGAAGAGCGCAGAGGGATGGCGTGGACCTGAAGGGCAGAGACACAGATAAGACAAACGCCCGCAGCTCAACAACACTGACCACAACCAGGTGTGGGGCTACACCTGCAGAGCCAGCCACACAGGCGGCAGAACTGGGGTGACTCCTAGTTCAAGACCAGCCTGAGCCATGCAGGGAGCCCCCATCTCAGAAGACTGCCTTTACTACTGACCCATGACTCTACTGCTGCTTCTCAGCTTAGTGCCCGAGCTATTCAGAGAGACGTGTACTTGTGCCCGGAAACCCAGTGCTGCACACTGATGCCAACCTAATGCCGAGCTCACTGCAGGCACGCCTTCCAGGAGGCAGGCATTTGAACAACAGCAGTGCTGCCTCCTGGTCCAGACATTAAAAGGCAGCACTTCATCAACTTGCCAAATGGCTGTGAATTCATGTAAAAAACAGAACATCCAAGCCAGGCGCAGTGGCTCAAACCTGTAATCCCAGCACTTAGGGAGGCTGAGACAGAAGAATCGCGAGTTCAAAGCCAGCCTCAGCAACGGCGAGGTGCTAAGCGACTCAGTGAGACCCTGTCTCTACATAAAACACAAAATAGGGCTGGGGGTGTGGCTCAGTGATTGAGTGCCCGAGTTCAATCCTCGGTACCAAAAAAAGAAAAAAGGAAAAAAACAAAACAGAGCCAGGGGGGCTGGGATTGTGGCTCAGTGGCAGAGCGCTCCTCGCATGCGTGAGGCACTGGGTTCGATCCTCAGCACCACATAGGAAAAAAAGAAACAAATAAAGATATTGTGTTCAACTAAAAACAGTATTTAAAAAAAAAAAAAAAAACAGAGCCGGGCGCGGTGACGCAAGCCTGTAATCCCAGCACTTAGGGAGGCTGAGACAGGAGAATTGCGAGTTCAAAGCCAGCCTCAGCAACGGCGAGGCACTAAGCAACTCAGTGAGACCCTGTCTCTACATAAAACACAAAATAGGGCTGGGGATGTGGCTCAGTGGTCGAGTGCCCCTGAGTTCAATCTCCAGTACCAAAAAAATAAAAAATAAAAAAAACCAGAATGTCTTTACTGAAGCAAGCAAATGCATGTTACAATCAACTGGCCACATATATACTTCTCTGTGTTTCAGATAGACTTTGCTGGAATTTCTGCAATCTTCAACCCACATTTAGTAAAATATAAGGACATGAGATTGTTTACATTATCTGTTTGGGCTCATGATAATACTTTATTTTTTAAAATCATTAGATTTATTTATTTATTTTTTTAGTTGTAGATGGACACCATATCTTTATTATTATGTGGTACCGAGGATCAAATCCAGTGCCTCCACATGTAGGCAAGTGTACCACCACTGAGCTACAACCCCAGCCCCATGAAAGCACTTTTAAATTCAATTTAAGACAACATGGAGCCGGGCACGGTGGCGCAAGCCTATAATCCCAGCACTTAGGGAGGCTGAGACAGGAGAATCGCGAGTTCAAAGCCAGCCTCAGCAACGGCGAGGCGCTAAGCAACTCAGTAAGACCCTGTCTCTACATAAAACACAAAATAGGGCTAGGGGTGTGGCTCAGTGGTCGAGTGCCCCTGATTCAATCTCCAGTACCAAAAAAAAAAAAAAAAGACAACATGGATTTTTTTTTTTAGTTTGTTTTTGGGCAGTGCTATGGATTGAACCTAGAGCCTTTCACATGTTAGGCAAATGCTGTATCCCAAGGCTCCCCTAACTTTTTTGAAAAGGGGGCTCACTATGTGGTACAGCCTTGACTCGGGTGACCCGTCTCAGCCTCTAAGGAGCCTGGAATTGGGGGCATGGAGCCCCATGCACGGCTACATTCCCAGGTCTGGCTAAATTCTAAAAATGATTTAATTTGGGCTGAGGCTGTGGCTCAGTGGTTGAGCACTTGCCTAGCATGTGTGAGGCACTGGGTTCAATTCTCAGCACCACATACAAATGAATAAAATAAAGGTCTATTGACAACTAAAAAAAATTTTTTTAAAAAATTTAATTTATGCTTCAAAGTAAAATGCCTTTCAGATTATCCTTTGTAAAAAGCTGTAACTAAGTGAAAAGCTGTGTTTCTGCATTCTATAGGCATGAAGCCAGGCATGGTGGTGCATGCCTGTAATCCCAGTTACTCAGAAAGCTGAGGCAGGAGGATGCAAATTCCAGGCCAGATCAGCAACTTAATGAGACTCTCTCTCAAAATAAATTAATTCATTAAAAAGTGATAGGGACACAGGTCAGTGGTAAAGCACTCCAGGGACTGATCCCCAGTTCTGGGGAGAAGAGGGGAAGGAAAAAATAATAATAAAGCAGGAGTGAGTAAGAAATGAGCCCCCAGGCAGCTCTTCCATCTCTCCTATGGGCCCTCACAACTGAACACAAGACTTGCACAGACTGGCCCCTGCCAGCCCACATCAGGTGAGGTGGCAGGAGCAAACTGCTCTCTGGGATTGTCTCAGGGAAGAGTCTTGAGCAGCCTACCTTGTTTGTGGTATAGCTATCCCAAATGATGAGTTTTCCGTCCTGCGAGGCGCTGACGAGAAGCCTGGAGAAAAGACAGAAGCAAACCATTAGTCCCACTGGCCACAGAAATCCCACAAAGGAATGGAATGGAATGGAAACTGGAACTTTGGTGATCTCCAATACATGCTTCCATGTTACATTTGCTTGAGACAAAGCACACTTACTGATAAGAAAAAGAATCTACATGTCAGACCAACTGAAAGCATGAACTCACAGCTCAGATTGGAAAAGAGTTTGGCTTCTGTGACTAGGCCACCAGGCTCCTCCTTGTGGGTGTAGACAGGCCCACCTCCGCTCACAACTGCTGTTGCCTGGCTTCCTTTCAGTAAAGTCAAACTGGAGACAGATCTCTCAAGAGCCAAAGGTGATACAAAATATTTACTATACAATTTTATGTTCCATTCTGGCACAGAGAAAGCCTGGATATAAAGCTTCCAGATCTTCCAAATTCATGAAACATTTCTCATCCAAAACCCCATCAAGCACAGTGGCCTGCGTGAACACTGGAACGCAGGTCTCTACAAACATGAGGTGGCACCTAGTACCCACCTCCACGATAAGGAGATCAGAAAGCATGAACAGCAGAGACCATGAAGTGTCACAGACCTTTCACAACTGCTTTCTTGCTCTGGACAACTGTGTAGCGTCTCGGGTCTGTGTGTTGAGAAGCTGCCCTGTCTATACTTGCAGAATTAAGGCAGGACACTACAAAAGGAAAGCATGACTAATGGACAAAGGAACTAACGTTATTTGGAAAGCAGGCTGAGTGAGGGTGTTCTGGGAGCCACAAGCACTCACAGGTATTCTACAGCACGTGCCATTGTGCCAGGTGTGGTGGCTTTTCCTGTCATTCCAGCTACTCGGGAGGCTAAGGCAAGAGGATGGCAAGTTTGAGGCCAGCCTGGGCAACTTAGCCAGATCCTGTCTCAAAATATAAAAGGGCTGGGTAGGTAGCTCAGTGGGAGAGCACCCCAGGGTTCAATCCCCAGTACTGCAAAACAAACACCAAAACAAAAAAACACACAGATTCTAACACTTTTAGCTGTAAGCATATTTGGCTACTTGAAGCTGATCAAAAGCTTGAGATAAAACTCAAATATGGATCACTCTGACACTTAACTATGCACACAGCTCCTTTACAAAGAAGTCAACAAGCTGGGCAAAAGTAAAAACTCTCTCAGTGCTTTGCTACAAAACTGATCAGAACTAAATCAAATGCAGAATCCAATCCTACTGCTTTTGAGAGACTCTTTTCTGGTGCCAGGGACGGAACACGGCCTTGTGTGTGCTAAGCAGTGTCTACCACAGGGCTGCACCCAGCCTTCAAGTACCACTCTTCACGCCAACTTCTCCAGGTTCAGACGCCACGTGCCAGGCGCTTCCCCCACTTCCCTGGGACAGCCAAGACCCCTCTGCGGCTCTGTTTCTGTCTGGCCCTTCTGAGCCTTTCAATGAAACATCACAGCCGCCTCGAGCAGCTCACCCTCCTTGTCAGGGGGTCACCTTCAGAGAGGTCTCTCGTTCAGAGAGCTTAATAACTGCTGACTTGCCCAGGGGTCAGGGCAACGTTAAGCTGTGTGCTGATCCTCCAGAAGGTGAGAGAAGACAGGACTCCTAATCCCAGGTCAGGTGCCTGTTGAGGAATGAACACAGCTCACTAAGCCTCCAAGGTGCCCTCAATACCAAGGTGGGAGCCGGGAGCAAGCCCGAGGACTGCAGGGCACTGAAAAGAGCCATCACAGCCCCGACACAGCTCGACCCTCGTCATCTCCAGAGGAGGGCGGGCTCTCGCTCCCAGGCACAGGCTTCAGCAGGCTTTTTGAAAAGAAAGAAAATTATCATCGACCCCCAAGCCCGAAAGGTGTCTCCACCAGCATCATAAACCCACACACTGCGCGCGCGCGCGCACACACACACACACACACACACACACACACACACGCACTCCCTGGCTTGAAAGGGGGCCGTCAAATGTCCCCATTCTACACAGAAAAGAGCAACCTCGGCCGTGACCTAGAGCCCAAGCCACAGAGCCAGGATCGCGCCCAGCACCTTGTGCAGCCAGCCAAGCAAGGGCTCCAATGTCCCTGTGAGGAACAACCTGTGTAGCTGCTCAACAATGACAGGGCATTGGGGTGGCAACGCAGGAAGACATGAGTCCCAGATAACGACTGGGCTTCCAAGAGGTGATTACCGAGCCTGGAAAGCAGGGCTGCCTAGAAACCACCCCAAATACTGGATGGCAGAGCCCCACTCCACACTTGCTCTTTGGTTCTCTTCTGTGACTGTGCATCACGAAACAAAATGGTCCAGCCTGAGGAGCAATAAAGAACAAAACCACACACCTACCATCTACCCAGGGTCCCCTTGTGCACAGGGGTGCACGATCCTGGACCCGGTCCAGCTTATTTGTGCTCCTCTTCCTCTGACCCAAGGCTTTCAAGGTCAGACTCAATTTTGAGACCACACGGAACAAGAGTCCCACACAGTGAGTGACCTGGTGCAGTCCACCTGGCTTGCCCAGCCCTGCTCCTGCCCCACAGCTCAGGCCACTTGCCCGTCTCTTTGTCCCTCGAGTACACCTGGCTGCAGCTCACATGCACCCTCCAAGTATGGGGCCCACAGCCAGGCTGGGGAAGGACAGCATGCGGCTGCTGTGGGCTCTGCAGAGCACAGCTGCAGCACTGTCCAGCCCGACAGTGGACACACGAGGAAGCCATATCTCGTCTGTCAGCATGTATTCTGATAACAAATTCTAAAATGGGATTATCAGTAAGGATATTTTCTTTCTTCTTCCTATTTACAATATTTTTTTAAAAAGTTGAGATGGGCGAGGTGGTGCACGCCTGTAATCCCAGCACTTTGGGAGGCCGAGACAATCGGTAGTTCAAAGCCAGCCTCAGCAACAACGAGGCACTAAGCAACTCAGTGAGACCCTGTCTCTACAAAAAACACAAACTGGGGTGAGGATGTGGCTCAGCAGTCAAGTGCCCGAATTCAATCCTCAGCATCAAACAAACAAACAAATAAAAGGGTTAACTTTGAATTCACAAAATTTGCCTATTTTGCACAATAAAATTTTTTTTAAAAATTTTTTTGGTTGTTGATGGATTTTTATGTTATTCATTTATTTTTTTTTATTTTTTTATTTATTTATTTTTTTTTAATTGTTGATGGATCTTTATTTTATTCATTTATTGTTGGTATGTGGTGCTGAGGATCGAACCCAGTGCTTCACGCATGCTAGGCAAACGCTCTACCACTGGGCTACAGCCCCAGCCCCTCATTTATTATTTATATGTGGTGCTGAGTCTTGAACCCAGTGCCTCACGCATGCTAGGCAAATGCTCTACCACTGAGCTACAGCCCCAGCCCGAATGATAAAATTTTTATTTTTTAAATTTTAAAAAATTTTTAAAAAATACTTTGTTTTTATTATTTTTATGTGGTGCTGAGGATCAAACCCAGTACCTCACTCATGCTGGGCAAATGCTCTATTGCTGAGCCACAATCCCAGCCCTAAAATTTTTATTTTTAATTAACAAATAACAATCCTATGTATTCATGGAGTGGACACTGGAAATGTAGTTAGCCCAGTTACTCAGGAAGCCAAGGCAGGAGGATCTCAAGTTGGAGGCCAGCTTGGGCAACTTTGATTCCCTGCCTCAAGCTAAAATCTGCCAAAAAATAAAAAACAAAAACCCAAAACTACTCTTGAGCTAGAAAAAAAGCTCAGTGGTAGAGCATTTGCCTCCCAAGTTCAAGGCCCGGGGTTCTGTCCCCAGTTCTAAGATCATCCTCACTAACTATGGTCACCGTGCTGTGTAAGCGTCTCTGAAGTGCACCCTCCCATCTGGCCAGCACCCTGCTCCCTCTTGGCAGCAGCTCCTCACGACCCTCCCTCTGTTCCTTTTTATTCTCTCTGATGCCTTCACTAAATGATCACGAGGGCCTGTCTGCACATGCAATTGTGGGACCCTGTACAGAACAAACTAAAGATAGAATCCTTTGTTCTCTCCCTATTTACACTCCAGAGCAGACAATTTCACAAAAAGAAAACCAAGCAGAAAATTCCACTCTGACAAGTGAATACACACACACACACACACACACACACACACACACACACACACACACACGGAAAGGCATGTTAACACTGCATACAAGGTCTGAAAGAGTGTGCTATGGTCACACAAATCAAGTAGCATTTTATTTAGTTATTTGGGTGGAAAAGCAGAAAAGACAGGCTTTTTAGTCACCTCTGAAAGAAAAGAGAAGGAAAAGGAGAAGAGCTGAACAGACTCCACCTTGGCACAGCAGCCCAGTTCAGGCAGACCAGCTGAGCCAGGCATGGACAGGAGAGGGACGGGAAGGCCGGTGGAACCGGGTGGAGGGAGTTACCCAGAGGAAAATATAAGTCTGAGCAATGGTAGAATTTAATGCAAAGAAACAGGAGCCTTGAGGGGCATCACCTCCTTAGGGTGGGTGGCAAGCAAGCAGAAGGGGGCAGACAGATGAGGCAGGAAGCCGGGGTCGGCTGCTAAGGAGCACAGCCCCACAGGCCTACCAGGTGAGAGCTGGAGAGACCAACCAACCATCATGCGCACTCTACCCTCCAGTGCCCAGAACAGGCCTGCAACCCCCAGAATAGGCTGGGACAAGAGGACCCAGGGCACAGAGAGGAAGCTAGCTTCCTTGAGGTTCCATGAGCAGCCAACAGCAAGGCTGGAACAAAGGAAAGGGGAGGGAAGAAGGCAGGCAGAGCTGAAGTGGTGACTAGTGACAGCACGAGGGCAGCTCTGGCCAGCGGAGCCCACCCAGGGGACCTGTACCCGGGGGATCTGTGCCCATGAGCGCCAGACCTGGCCTGCTAGGTGTCCCATTCAACTTCTGAAGTAGTGTTTCCCCTAGAAAATAAGAACGACTTGCAAGCTGCACATTGGCTGGGCATGTACCTGGAATCTGTGCCCCAGTGCATCGCGTAGATCTTGGCCAGGTGCCCCCTCAGTGTTCTCCTGGTGCGCATCTGGATCCTTCCCACAGGGTCGATGTTGTTTGTGATCTTAAAAATATGGAAGTCAGTGCAGATGAGCATGGATGAAGGAACCACCCTCCCCCTGCAGGATCCCTCTCCCATGTGCCAGGGCCTGGCTCTTGGGTGGCTGTCGGGTGGCATTCTGCCCCTCAGGGCAGCTTCTCCCTTGCAATGCAGGCGCACACGCCCTCAGCCTTCCCTTCTCTCCCACCCACAGCAGAGGTGCTGGCTTCTCCCTTCCACTCAGAGGTGAAGTCCACAGAACACAAAGCAGCCACGTTCCAGCTGCAGTTCTGCTGCGTTCAGTGCCTGCCCGTTGCTGTGTACGCATCGCCACCACCCGCTCCAGGGGCCTGTGCCACCCACAGAAGACCCACCCTCGAACACTCATCCTCGTCCCCCTCAGAGGGCTACTCTACATCTTTTGCAGTAACAAAAGCCACAGAGTGCACAGCCACGTTGTCTTAGCGCCCGAGAGGCCCACCAAGGGAGGCCACACTACAGAGGAACCACCATCCTCGTGCACATGTGGCCACTCCGTCCACCACTGCCCTGAGCTGCCAGTCCTCACACTATTGGCAGCTTGGCTCTCTACAGCTTGCTCCCCAGGTTCGAACAGATGGAAACTCCAGATACAAGCAACTGCCCTTGTCCAACGTGCCGCCTGCCCATCAGTCAGTGGGCGGCCATCTGGGTTTCAGCTTGACCACGGCACGCTACACTGACAGGGGGCCCACGTGGCCCCCAGTGAGCACCTCGTTCCCTTCCTCAGGCGCACAGTGCGGCCGACGAGGACACAGGAGCGCACGTGCACAGGTCGCAGCCACCAGCCGCTCCTCTCGCTAGCTCCAGCAGTGGCCTCTCCCTAAGCCAGCGTTGAGTCACCCCATCGCATGTGTGAGGTACAGGACCAAGCAGTGTCCGTGGGGCTTGGTGCTGTGGCTGCAGGCTCCACAGGGTCTCAGAGCACACCCCAGGGACAAAGGGCTTTTGAAATAACTTGTTTGAATACCAGTTTTCAATTCTTTATCTAGCAGCAAACTGTTGGGTCATATGGTCATTTTACATTTAACTTTTTTTTTTTTTTTGGTGCTGGGGACTGAACTCAGGGGCACTGGACCACTGAGCCACATCCCCAGCCCTATTTTGTTTTATGTAGAGACAGGGTCTCACTGAGTTGCTTAGCGCCTCACCATTGCTGAGGCTAGCTTTGAACTCGCGATCCTCCTGTCTCAGCCTCCCGAGCTACTGGGATAACAGGCGTGAGCCACCGCGCCCGGCTTACATTTAACTTTCTGAGGAAATGACAAAGTGCACATCAGACATTGAAGTTCTAAGGCAAATCCTGTTAAGAGAGTGGTCAAAGCCATCTTTTTTTTTTTTTAAATATTTATTTATTTTTTAGTTTTAGGTGGACAGAATATCTTTGTTTTTATGTGGTGCTGAGGATCGAACCCAGTGCCTCCGCATGCTAGGCGAGCACGCTACCACTGCGCCACAATCCCAGCCCCCAAAGCCATCTTAAGACAGTATTTTACAACTATCACCTCTGTACCAGGAAGCGGTTCTTTAATGCTGGAGAGACACTGCTTTCATTTAGAAAAGAGCCTATGGCTCCTCACGAGTAGTCAGAAGGACTTCTGCAGGAAGTGCCCTGTAGCGGCCTTCCCCCTGCACTCCACAGGAGCCCAGAGAGCAAGCTCACTCAGTTCTGTGGGGAGGCGCCAGCTGACCTGGGAGGGACACTGTGCTGTGCAATTGCTTCTTACCTGGGAGAGAGTTGCATCTGCACATGCTTTTCGAGCATCCTGGAAATGATGACAAAGGAGAGTCAGTCACGTTTCTCACACTCAGTCTCAGGTCCTCCACACGCACCAGGCTAGGGCACTCTGCTGCTCCCCCTCTGACCCCCGTGCACCATGCTGTGGACTGCTCAGGCCACCACACCCGCCCAAGCCTGCAGTGCCTCCACAGGCCTCAGGAAGCCAGGCAGCCCTGGAGACCACGCCAGAAGCCGGGGCAGCACGGAGCAGGCCGACACCAACCTTCCCACGGCCAGCACTCGTGCTTCGTCCAGAGGCACTGAGGGCAGGAGGGGTGGGGCCCCCAGAGACCCACTACCCAGGCAAAACAAATGTTCTTCTAGATTGCATTAACTAGGGACTTTGCTTTTAAGCCAATTATTAAGTCTAAACAGTAAGGGATCAGGAGTCAGACAGTCAAATTCTGATTTAATTTTCTGGTCAAAGCTATCCTGTTATCAATCTGTTTTCTTCCTTTCTTCTTCTTTTTTTTCTTCTTTAAATCCAGGTGTGCTTTGCCACTGAGCCACATTCCCAGCCCTTTTTATTTTGAGACAGAGTCTTGTTAAGTTGCCCAGGCTGGCCCTGAACTTTAATCCTCCTGCCTCGGCCTCCCCAGTGGCTGGGATGACAAGTGTGCATCATCATTCCCAGATATCTATCGATCTGGTTTCATCCCTGGCCCTACGGAAGCAGGTAAGAACTGTGAAGGGATACACTATGCAAGTTAAATTGTTTTCACCACTAACAAGTGATCAAAAGTTACTAGAAGTCTTCAAATCTCAAATTGGCAATATATTTTTATAAATAGAAAAGTATATATTATGAGGGAAATTGAGGTGACAACTTTTTTTAAAGAATATTTTTAGTTATAGATGAATGCAATATCTTTCTTTGGTTTATTTTTTTTTTTTTTTTTTTTTTAATTTTTTTAGTTGTAGATGGACAGAATGTCTTTATTTTATTGCTTTGTATGTGGTGCTGAGGATTGAACCTAGGGCCTCACGCATGCGAGGCAAGCGCTCTACCACTGAGCTACAATCCCAGCCCCTGGTTTATTTATTTTTATGTGGTGCTGAAGATCGAGCCCAGAGGCAAGCGCTCTGCCACTGAGCCACATCCCAGCCTGAGGTGACAGCTTTAAAAGGCTCAACATTTCAGTGGAGGCGAAACCTAAGGAACTTATGACAATTCCTGGTAAGAAACTGTAACCTGACCACCCGTTTCCACCATGCCTGCTGGAGTACTGCCACAGCAGTATTTCAGGACAAACTACCTCACTGCAGATGACTGTTATTTTATGACACTGATGGGAACACTTATAAACTAATAACATGGAAATATGCTGAGATCACTATTACTGTACACCAAACCCAGATTCCAAATTCTTGTTTAATGAAAGTTATCAGTGATCGTCTTTAATTAAAACCCAAAAAATTCTGTCATCAAGCATTTTTATATCAGTAATAAAACCTGGAGAGCTGGGCTGGGGATGTAGCTCAGTGGCAGAGTGAGCGGCCCTGGGTCGACGCCCAGCACAGAGAACAAATTCTGGAGTAAGGTGGATGAGAAAGATTCAGAGTGGCAAGTCTTTGCATCAATTAATTTTTTTCTGTCAAGTACTAAGCTTAATATTTATTTCCAAATACACCTGTGTTAACATTATATATGGATTTTGCTTTGAAAAAGGAACAACAATTTTTTAAACAGAAGAAATAAAATATGCCATCTAAGCAGCTTAACCCTGGTTAGTTTCTAGCAACCACGTGAGCATCTGGACATGCGTAGAGCAGGCTGTGGTGAGACCACTGCTGAAGAGCAAGGAAAGCACAGGCGAGCCCGGGCCTTTCCACCTGCCATGGCTGTCAGGGAGCTCAGCACCTCTCAGCAGACTCCTTCACCTGCAAACCGCAGCTAAAGCCTCCTGGGGAAAGCCAGCCCAGCACCCACTCAAGGAGGACAGCGCAACGTCCTCGGCTAACTTCCAGTGCAATGGACATGCACCGGAGAGCACACTGTCCACTCCTCCACCCCACCAGAGGGAGTGTCCAAACAAACATCTCCTTTTCTGTCTAGACGTAAGTTAGACCCTGTGCAATGCCACGGGAGAGGCTTTGCTCTCTTGCTGTGCAGGTATCCTGCTATCTCACACAAGGAGCTAAGGCCTGGGTCCGGGCCAACTCCAGCTCCTGTACCATGCGTCCAGGGCAGCTGGCCTGTCCCTTTGTGCGTTGTGTTCTGTGTATTTAAGGTATGCCTTGTTTCATCAGCATCTCCAAGAACCCGTGTTTCCTCAATAATATAATCAATAGAATCATGTTAAGATCCTTTGGAGTCTTTCGGTTGCAAATCAAATCTAAGAAAGAAAAAGACCCCGCACCTGCTGTCTCCTGTTTGCATCTGCAATCAGCATGTCATCCTCGAATACTCAGGAAAAAAACTGTTTTACTTTTTGAAAGAACTTCTCTCTCCCACTTGGGGTCATGGACTCCACGGTCTTCCACTCACCCTCCTGCCCTGTGCAAAGGAAGCAGCACAGCCCCACACCAGGCAGGCGTCTGTAGAGTCGACCTCGTCAGGACGGCAGAGCACAGCTGTCTAGGAACGGTGTGGAGCTGTGCTGTCCACTATGGGCTCCTGGGCCTCTCCCCGACTGTGTGCATGTGAAATGCAGTGGGGCCAACAGAGGCATACCCTTAAGGGTGAGCTATGACCTTAAGCTTGAAGACATATTTCTCAATAAAAAAGCACCAATCACAAACTGAAATAATGAGATGAGACTTGCAGGACTGACTGTCTTTTCACATTTTTAATGTGGCAACAGAGGATGTACAAAGGTCAAGTGGGATCACACAGGTCCAGGAGGACACCAGGAGTTTCACATGACAGAGTGAAAACACGGGAGAGTGTCTCCTGTCAGTCTCCCTCTACCACAGGGCCTCTCTGCTATGAAGAAATCTGGGTCCACATTTATGAGCAACAATTTATGAAAAATTCATACTTGTTAGAAAAACAAAATGTCCCCAGAGACTCGGGAGATAGAGGTAGGAGGATCACAAACTCAAGGCCAGCCTGGGCAACTTTTCAGAAAGTGCTGGATATGCAGCTCGCTGGAGCTGTGCCTAGCATGCGAGGACCTGGTTTGGATCCTCAGTATCACAACAAGAAAGCAGAGCAAAGGAAGGTGACAAGTCTCAGCAGGAGGGCCGCACCTGGGCACCAGCCTGCTCGCCAGGCGAGCGTGAGCACAGCACAGGGCAGGGCTGCACCACGCTCAGCCTGCACCACTCCAGGTTCCATTCCTACCATCGGGTTCTGGGTGAAGCGGGAATATGATCTCAAAAGCAGCAAACCATTTAGAGTGCTTTGAATTCAGGATAAAAGACTCAGTCACACTAGCCGGGTGCGGTGGCTCAAGCCTGTAATCCCAGCACTTAGGGAGGCTGAGACAGGAGAATCGCGAGTTCAAAGCCAGCCTCAGCAATGGCGAGGTGCTAAGCAACTCAGTGAGACCCTGTCTCTACATAAAACACAAAATAGGGCTGGGGATGTGGCTCAGGGGTCGAGTGCCCCTGAGTTCAATCCCTGGTACCAAAAAAAAAAAGACTCAGTCACACTAATATTAAGCAACAACATCACAGTTTTCCTTTTTAATTTACCAAAACCAACACTACTTCAAAATGAATTACATAGGAGCACAAGGGGTTTTATTTTGGTACTGCAGATTGAAGCCGGACGGGCTTAATCACTGAGCTATATGCCCAGCCCTTTCCATTTTTCCTTTGGGGTTTTTTTTTTTTTTAATATTTTTTTATTGTAGATGGACACAATGTCTTTATTCTATTGCTTTGTATGTGGTGCTGAGGATCGAACCCAGGGCTTCACGCATGCGAGGCAAGCGCTCTACCGCTGAGCTACAATCTCAGCCCCTCCTTTGGGTTTTTTTGGTACTAGGGATTGAACTCAGGGGCACTCGACCACTGAGCCACACCCCCAGCCCTATTTCGTGTTTTATGTAGAGACAAGGTCTGAGTTACTTAGCACCTCACCATTGCTGAGGCTGGCTTTGATCTCACGATCCTCCTGCCTCAGCCTGTCAAAGTGCTGGGATTACAGGCCTGTGCCACTAGACCCAGCTTTTTTCTTCAAATTTTGAGGCAAGGCCTCATTATGTTGCTACGGCTGGCCTTGAACTTGGGATTCTCCTGCCTCAACTTCCTGAGTGGCTGGAATTATAGGCACATACCACCACTCCCAGACAGAAGCTTACGTTTTTAAGTCAGAAACTCCATCTGAAAACAAACAAAAACCCAAAAAACACAAACGAAAAATTTTTTAGAGGAATGCTAGGTCTAGGAGTACAGCTCAGTGATAACGCACTTGCTTGCCTGGTGGTCATGAGGTCCTGGTAAAATTCCCAGCATCACCAAAATATAAAATACAGACTTTTTTTTTTTAATATATTTTTTTTTAGTTGTAGATGGACACAATGTCTTTATTTTATTGGTTTGTATGTGGTGCTAAGGATCGAACCCAGGGCCTCACGCATGCGAGGCAAGCGTTTTACCGCTGAGCTACAGTCCCAGCCCCCAGACTTATCTTTTGGTTTTATTCAAACAGGTATTTCAGGGAATAATTTTATATCAAAGCAAATATTTTAAAACACATTTCATTAATTCTGTAGAAAGAGACATGTTGAAGAAGCCTGACCAGGGAAAGCTAATAAAAATCTAGATCTTTCTCTTGTGCACTGAACTACAGCAAGCAGTTTAAATATCCAGGTGTGAAATTCCTACACTAGAGGGTATTTTCTATTTTTTCTCCAGCTGTAAATCTCAGTGATTTCACTGTCTCTTCTCAAGTCCGAGACAAAGGTGGCTAACATGAGGTTGGCACTTCCTCCTCCAACGCCCACGAGGCTGCTGGGCATGACCGGCATGTAGAAGGAAGCCTGCGGCTCTGTCCTTGCACTGCACCCAGAGCTAAACTGCTGTGCAGACACGTGCTGAATGCTGCCAACTTCTCGCAAAGGGGTGCTCTAAAGGACAGCTAGAGCCTCAGGGGGGAGATTAAGCCAGCCAGAGGCATCCAACAAAATGTTCACAGAAGGGGACAGAGCAGAACTAACGCCCTTTAGACCAACTTCTCCTTTACAGAAAATTTGTGGATTCTGCATTAGGTGTCAGCTGTAGATCAGAATTCAGCGTGTAGTGATGGGTGTATGGCTCAGTGATAGAACTTGCTTGTTAGACAAGAGGGCCCAAGTTCAATCCCTAGCACCATCAAAACAAGAAAGGAGGAAAGGAAGAAAGAATTTAATGGGAGTTTTTTTTTTTTTTTTTTAATTTTTTTTTTTAGTTGTAGGTGGACAGAATATCTTTATTTTATTTTTATGTGGTGCTGAGGATCGAACCCAGTGCCTCAGGCGTGCTAGGCGAGCACACTACCACTGCGCCACAATCCCAGCCCTTAATGGGAGTTTTTTAAAAACCTTTTTTTATTTATTTTTAAATGGTGCTGAGGATTGAACCCAGTGCCTCACACGCCAGGCAAGTGCTCCACCACTGAGCCACAACTGCAGCCCCAAGAAATTGTTTGAAAATTCTGTTGAAATTTTTCATTGTTTGTTGTTGTTTTTTTCTTTTTTGGCACCGGGGATTGAACTCAGGGGCACTCGACCACTGAGCCACACCCCCAGCCCTATTTTGTGTTTCATGTAGAGACAGGGTCTCACTGAGTTGCTTAATGTCTCGCCATGGCTGAGGCTGGCTTTGAACTCGCGATTCTCCTGTCTCAGCTTCCCTAAGTGCTGGGATTACAGGCGTGAGCCACTGCACCCAGCTTCATGGTTTGGTTTTAACCTCAATAAGATCTATCTATCTAGTAGTCTCTCAAAAATTGAATATTTCTCTTGGAAATTAAAAAGAAAAAGGAAAAGGAAAAAAGGAAATTAGGCACAGCTAAAGAACTTTGTTGTTGTTGGACTCTCGTCTGTGAGCACACTCAACTTGGCAGCCATTATCTCCAGGGGATGGGGCAGAATTCACCCTCTGATATAGTGACCAAGTCACAAAACTACTTCCCAAAGTGAAGACAAAAAGTGCACAAGAGCCAGGCACGGTGGTGCACGCCTGCAATCCCAGTGGCTCAGGAACCTGAGGCAGGAGGATTACAAGTTCAAAGCCCTCGGCAATGGTGAGGTGCTAAGCAACTCAGTGAGACCCTGTCTCTACATAAAACACAAAATAGGGCTGGGGATGTGACCCTGAATTCAACCCCCATGCCAAAAAAAAAAAAAAATCATTTTCAATCCAATAGAACGAAAGCCTCGCTCTGTGACCCCTTTCCTACAATGGTAACTTCTGACTGAACCCACATGACTGATGATCCTGGACACATGCAGGTACGTACTCTAATTTGGTTTTTAAGTTGTTCCGCCTCCTGCCGCAACTGGTCAAGTTCACTCATCTTCAGGTCTTAGTGCTCTCAATGCCACCTCAAAGAATCCGCAATCTGAGACAGAAACACAGCACAAAATATTGGTAAGTGAAGATGACAATTACTCACGGCTTTGCATGGTATGACCATGTCCGACAGGACTTTGATAGGGGATTGAAAAAAGGATAACTTAGCATTTTTCATGAAAAGCTTAACACTGCAGTTTCCTGAGTCTCCCCTATAAACCAAGAACACGCGAGACTGACATTGAGTACACACCGCACCAAAACCCAGGAACAGCTACTTTCAGAAACCCCCACAGGTATTTGGCAAACTAGCACCTTGAAGCCACGGCAGTAGCCACGAACCTGTGGCTACAAAGATGTGAGGATGTCCACACAGCAATCGTGAGAGGACAGGAGTGGTGTCCAGCAGTCCTCCATTCCCACCAAAATGGGCCCTGGCAGCTCAGGAGGCTCAGAAATGCCAGCTTGATCCTTCTGGGCCCAGGCAGAATCAAGCTAGCGGGAGCCCACATGCATGCCCAGTTCTCTTATCAGACTCTACCAAAATCATTCTCTTGAAGAGACTTTTCCCAAGAGGATGTCACAAAAGATGACATTTCTGATCAAGATCTTGGCTGCTGAATTAATCATAAATAAGACGAAAGCACCACGAAGCTGAAGATGGAATCACTGGCCTCTTAATCACTCTGGAACATCAGCTCCTATGTGCAAACACAGTTCCCACATGAGTCTCAATTTCCCATGCGAGTTACCCAGGGTAACAACTTTACCATCACAATTTTATGTAGAAGTAATAAATAGGGTTACTAACACATAAAATATTTAATTTCCCTAAGATTTAAACACATCTGGAGGGCTTTATCTGAATGACCCACAAAGCCTAATTTTCAAAGTTCCTCATCACCTTATTCTGCCCAAAAACCATCATCACTTGCTCCCCCTTGAAGAGTCCTGATGTGTGCACACTGATGACGCCGGAGTCTCTTTCCCACTAGCATAGTGCCTTTGGGGGCTCTGCCTGGCTGGGCAGGGACAGAGGGGCAAGTGTGCCAATCAGCACTGGACACTGTGGACAGTGTCAAATGCCAAACTCAGGGAACCAGAGCACTCTCAAATTCACAAGCGGTGAGTGAAAGTGTGCACAATTGCCAAGAAAGACCTGCAGGGCTGGGTTGTAACTGAGACGGAGCCCCCACATGCAGACCAGGACCTGTGGTCGATGTGGTCTAGGAAAGCACAGTGCACGGCCAGTTTCAGAAAGACTGGTGACCAAGGGGCCGCTTCTGCAGGCATTCCTCACGGGCACATGAGCCACGAGGAAAGCCCCACAGGGAGAGGCCTAGGCTGCCTAAGTGAACAGAGCTGGCCTGCTCACCTGGCAGGCCACTTGAACAGGACATCTCTTTTTGCTTTCTTGAAACAGGGACTTGCTGTGTTGCCCAGGCTGGTCTTGAACTGCTGGACTCAAGCGATCCTCCTGCCTCAGCTTCTGTGTAGCAGGGACCACAGGTGTGCACCACCACACCTAGCTCTAACTTCTAGCACACAAAGCCAAAAGACTGTGATCTATGAACATTACCATGTGAGAGGATGAAGTATCAGCATGATACAAAATCATGTTTAGAACGGAAAGCTGGCTAACACGGCTGCCTTGCTTGCACTTCACAGTGGCTCACGGTGCCAGTGTTGCCTCGTCCAGCACCCTAACAGAACGGTCCTCAGTTATTAAGAAGGTCCTCCACCCCACCGTCTGGAGGCAGTGTTGAGGAAAGGGGGCAGTTAGTCATCAAGAGGCACAATGAATTAAAACAGGTCAAGTCAACAGGCAATGTAGTCAGGCATGGTGTTGTGGAGCTGTGGTCCCAGCAACTCAGGAGGCTGGGGCAGGATTCCAAGTTCAGCCCAGCCTCAGCAACTCAACTCAGTGAGATCCTGTCTCAAAATAAAATAAAAGGGCTGGGGGTGTAGTTCAATGATAGAGCCCCAGGTTCAATCCCCAGCATCAAAGAACAAAAACAAAAAAGCAACATAAACGTGAAAAGCTAAACTAGCTTTTACAGTAAGGGGCTGAAAACAACAACTGTGAGGATCCCAGGGACAGAACTTTCTGAGCTGCTTCAAAAATTATGTTGAGGTGAAGGGGCGGCTCCTGGAACCCTTCTAAGCAGGTGTTCTTCCACACTCCAGAAGCACAGGCTCAGGATAGTCTTCCAGCCATACTGCCAGCAACTGGAGAGGTGCCTTTACTAACAACCCAGCTACCTTGAAAACAAGGCCACCACTCAACTCCACGACTACACAGAACTTCACCAGGAATGATACCAGTGCTTGTGGCTTTAATCTTGAGTCACAAACAAGGAAAAGAAAATCAGAGCTGCTGCTCTCACTGCTTAAGAGCAAGAATTGCTACCACTGGCTTTTGAGTTCAGCTCTCTCTACAACCAGTGCCTGTGTTGACTATTAATCAAGACTCAACATCTCTGTAAAATTTTTAGGAAAAAGGGTATTCCTACTTCTACCAGCAATAAAAGTAAGATCCCTGACTTTTGTGTGTGTGTGTGCGCGCACGCCAGGGATTGAACTCGGGCACTCAACCACCGAGCCACATCCCCAGCCCTATTTTGTGTTTTATGTAGAGACAGGGTCTCCCTGAGTTGCTTAGTGCCTCGCTGTTGCTGAAGCTGGCTTTGAACTCGTGATTCTCCTGTCTCAACCTCCCTAAGTGCTGGGATTAAAGGTGTGCACCACCGCGCCCAGCTTTGAAGGACTTTCTTTTTTAAAATTTTTTAGATTCATTATTTTTTAGTTGTAGTTTGTTGGACACAATGCCTTTATTTTATTTATTTTTATGTGGTGCTGAGGATTGAACTCAGTGCCTTGCACGTGCTAGGTGAGCACTCTACTGCTGAGCCACAACCCCAGCCCCTGAAAGACTTTCTTGAATCCACACAGTCTAGTGAGAAAAACTACTGTCAGGTAGTATGTATGTACAGATAAACAAATAAACAAACTATTTTGTGCCAGGGATTGAATCCAGGGGCACTTAACCACTGAGTCACATCCCCAGCCTTTTTTATTTTTGAGACAGGGTCTCGCTAAGTTGCTGAGGCTGTCTTTGAACCTGCAATCCTCCTGCCTCAACCTCTTGAGCTGCTGGGATTACAGGCAATGTGGTACCATGTCCAGCTAAAATTTTTAACACGAAAGACCAGAGAAGGTTAATTTAAAAAATTTTAAATGCCTGGCAACAAATTTCTCTTTATCACTAGTCTTTGTAAAGATGAAAAATTTAGGCACTATTTTATACAACAAAATCCGGCAGGGGGTTTTATAGCCGGACTGCTCTGGATCACCTGGAGGTCACACACACACAGTTCCAGGTGGGCTGCAGGGCAGCAGGTAGCACACAGTCAGCAGGCCACCTTCTGCTTACCGTGCACAAGGCTTTCCTCACCTGCTTGAGTTCACAGTCACTATGAAGAGACAGCAGGTTGAACAAGCAAACCAGCCCATAAGGCAGGGTGCCCTTCCCTGTGAAGAGGACGGTGGCAGTGCCAGCAGCACCAGATAATCTTTTTTTCTACATACAGGAGAAAATGCCAGCAGTGGCTGTTTTTGGAAGAAGGCACAGGAAGAGTGGGGCAGTTCCTGGGCTTTGTAAGTGGCCTGTTTATCACCAGCTCCCCAAATTAACAACTTCTTTATGCAGCCAGTGAGCACTTACATTATTTTCTCTACATGTTTTCGTTTTAAAAAATATTTAGCTGGGGCTGGGATTGTGGCTCAGCGGTAGAGCGCTTGCCTCGCATGCATGAGGCACTGGGTTCGATCCTCAGGACCACATAAAAAAATAAAAAAATTAAAAATAAAGATATTATTAAAAAAAAAGTTTTCTTTAAAAAAAATATTTAGCTATTGTTAACTTTTTATAGTTGCTAGATGAAGTGTAATGTATCACTAAAGATAATAATGAAATAACAGTGCAATAATTTGGGGGATTGTTTTATATATTAAATAAAAAATAATATAAATTTGAATGTAATACTTTTAGTTGTTTAGAAGAATGTATACTTAAAGGCTAAGTGCACTTTTACTAGAATCATTGGCCATGTTTTTCTATTTGGTCTCCTAGTACTGGTGAAGCTGCTCATACTACTTTCAAAGTTTAAGAATGAATGTTTGTGTAAGTCCTACTTACATCAACTCGCTCTTGCTTTCCTCCAGGCTGTGCCTTGTCCCCCAGCCCTTCTAGGAAGCACACCATCAGGTCTGCCTGCCTGGTGCTACTCTTCTCCAGCATACACCTGGGTAAGCTCTGGTGCTGCTGAGGTCGCACTTTCCATCCTAATCTCCTAAGACAGGGCCTGCTGAGGTCTCATGTCTGCTCATGACCCACATCTGCCAGCAGCTTTTATTTAGAACTTTTGTTTTAGAAATATTTCTCATAGAAATTTAGATGATCTAAAAGCAGGAGCTGGGAGTGCGACTTCGTAGTGTGCACATGCATAAGGCCCCGAGTTTGATCTCCAGCACCACACAAAAAACCAAAACCAGAAAACAAAAAATGTGTACTAAAGGGATCTGCCCCTACTTGAGATGACGTGCAACACCTCTACAAGCAGAGTGTTGGCAGGGCCCCTTCTCCCAGGGGAGCACTCCACATGTGTACATCATGCATATCAGTTGGTACATCCACACCTCCTGACACACACAGGGCAGCTCCATGTGCCTTGGACCAAGGCCCCTAAGTGAAGCTGAGAAGGCACACCAACAGTACCAAAGCCCACCACTACTGACAGCACCCCCAGGGGCACCAGGCTGCACAGCTGCTGGAGGCCACGCACATGGAAATAAGCTCAGATTCTGGTTTTGCAATTGCTTAAGGAGTATGGCGCTCACAACAAAGCACTCTTCCCTGGTCTGGCTCCTGCAGAATGGAACAGGGCTGTCTGTGTTGCAGGCTGAAACGTAGATCAGATGGCATGAGACAATGAGTCTGAAAGTGCTCCACAGCCTTCTGGCGACCTAAGGTCTATGCCGAGATCTGAGCAGCAGTCAGGTGAGAGAGCACTGGTGGCCCTGGTTGAAGTACAGCCTCAACAGTGGAGATCCGCAAAACTGCATGCCTGAGACCACGGCAGTGTGTACGGAACTGTGCTGCCAAGAGTGAGCCTGACCAGACAGCCAGGACTGCAGAGGATGGCAGTGCCTGCTCCAGTGGGAGAGGCTGCAGCGACGCAGGCCTGCAGAGCAGGCCAGCACAAGGGCCAGGGGAGGCCGGCTGTTTGTCTGTAACAGGAAACTTCCAAGAAAAGAGGGGAGATCTGTGGATTCAGGTAATTCAGAGACACACCTACCAAGCAAAATGCAGATTTCGTGAAAGGCGGCAAACTCACAGTGCAGGCTACCCCCAGTCAACTTCAGGGTGTGACAGCAGCCACAGGCTTAATGGGCTTTATCAGTTAAAGGCAACAATGGACTCTTAAAGAACAAAATGATATCTCTGAAATTTGCTTTAAAATAACCAAGAAGGGAAACAGATGGGGGCACATAGATAAAATGAGGCCAGCTGTAAGATAGCAATGGCTTAGTCTGTTGATAGAATTTCTTGTGCAGATATTTTTGTATTTGTGTTTCAATTTTCCATTGAAAACCACTTTTTAAACTGGATGTGGTGGCGCACACCTGTATTCCCAGCTACCTAGGAGGCTGAGGAAGGAGGATTGCAAGATTGAGGCCAGCCTGGGTAACTTAGCAAGATCTTATCTCAAAATGAGATAAATCAAAATGAGGAATATCCCCCCAAAATAAGCAACAACAAAATAAATCACTTTTTAAGATGCTGGGATCTGCTTGGCATGGTGGCATACATTTATAAGCCCAGTGGCTCAGGAGGCCGAGGCAGGAGAATCTGAAGTTTGAGGCCAGACTGAACACCTTAGCAAAGCCCTAAGCAACTTGGTGATGTAGCTCGGTGGTAAAGCACTTCTGGGCTCAATCCCTAGTACCAAAAACAAAAAAAGGAAAGAAAGAAAAAAAAAGATGTTGGAATCTTGAATCTCAATTCAAAATCCAAATGTACCAGCTGGATGGGGTGGTGCATTCCTTAGTCCCAGCACACAGGAGGCTGAGGCTGGAGGATCAATTGAGCCAGGAGTTCAAGACCAGCCTGAGTTTTTGAAGAGAAAATGGGGAAGATGTCCAGGTATCAGATGACAAAAAGAAACGGGTGCTCTTCTGCTGGACATCACAATACAACCCTTAACTGCCAGAAGTCCTTGTCACTTTTAAGTGGAACGACGGGTTGTGGGATCTGCTCCAAAGCCCTTCAGTGAAGTGCTGAGGAACAGGGAGGACAGGCAAAGCTGCAGTTTCTGTGAACGTGACGCCGAGTGATCACAGCTATCTCTTTGGGTTTCACATTCTATTTTTTAAAAAGTCAAAATCGTTTTTGGTTTTATCTGACCACATCATAAACATGTGTCCACTGCATCTCAGACAAAGCCCCAAGTCTGAATGGCTCTCCGGCTCTGGGAGACGTGAAGGCCCAGTACCCGGGAGCAGGTCTTGCCAGGACGACATGCTTTCTGCGGGGACCCTCAAACACACTGCCGCTTTAGCTGGTTGGTTTTGAGAAGTCAATGCCAGTGCTCAGCAAGTCTGTGCGGGCACCTGAAGGTCCACCCTTCCACACCTGCCTGGCCCGGGCTGTCCTCTAGTTCTCTTCTGCCTGTCACAGCCCCACGCCTTCCACCAGCCCTCTTGCCGACGTGCAGCTCT
This sequence comes from Xerus rutilus, assembly GCA_028644305.1. NCBI lineage: Eukaryota > Metazoa > Chordata > Mammalia > Rodentia > Sciuridae > Xerus > Xerus rutilus. The sequence continues at coordinate 671,318 of CM053400.1, forward strand.
CATGTGCCTCACAGCCCTGAGCTGACCCCTGGCTTCCTTGCCTTCCTCCCACTCAGGACCCTCCTTCAGCAGCAAGGCCAGGGCCACAGCCTGAGCGTGTGCAAGTGTGCGTGAGAGCACAAGCCCGCCACTGCAGGCCGGGTGTGTCTGCTCCCATGGTGAGTGGGCTAACTAGGCAGAAGGACTGCCTGGTGAGCAGAGTCCATCCTAGGTGTGTCTTCCCAAAACTAAGTCCAGACAGCCAGGAGCATCTCCCCAGAGGAGGAGAGGAACTACGAGCTCCACCTGTGCTCAGCAGCACACTGAAAACCTCCAGAGGTGTCCTGCTTTTCTCCACACAGCACTGCGCACCTTCAACCCCATCCACTATGCTGAACATCATTTCCACAGCACAAATCGCAGCCTGTTTGCTTTCTGATCAGGCTGAGTCAGAGTTCAATCCCAACAAAAATTTTCTTTTTTAAAAAGCTTAGCAGTGCACCTTGGTTAGTCTCAGAGCGCCTTATTCACTCCATTCACTGCTGCCTGAAGGCCTTCCAGGCGACAGGACACTGGTGAAAGGCATCCCCCTGTCCTCAGGACCACAGCAGAGTCTGGAGGAAGGACAGGCCAACAACCCTCTGGGCAGGTGCTGTAGAGAATCTCTTGATTTCACCTCTTGGGTTTCAAGCACTTTGGAAATGAAAGGTGGGTCTCAATTTATCGCCAGGTATCCAAGGTGCCTCAGGAGCACTCATCCTACAATACAGGTCTCAGTACACCATGTGCACCCCCTCCCAGGCCCCAACAGTCTCACAGGTACCAGCCAAACCCCTGGTTCCAATCTAGCTACCCTGAAGCAATCAATGCCCGACCAGTGATGGTCATAAGACCACCAACAGAAATCTCACTTCCTCAGCCACCAGCTCCGCCTCTCATTCCACCAGTACTAGTTCTCCCTGCAAGATGTAATGGAAACGCCACCCTGGTCTTCCACAGGGACAAAGTGTCAACTTTCCTTTTAACTACAGGTGCTCCATCTGGAAAAAGGGAGCCTAGTCTCTCCACTTTTAGAGGAAAAAACTTAGACCCACTTCCTAACTAGTATGATAACAGTCTCAGCTAGAGGTCTCACCTTGGCTCACAGCTCTCTTCCAGCCAGGAATCTCCCTGAGCCAGAGCTGTCCAGCGCAAACACATGTGAGCCACATACAAAATTTTTGATTTTACAGTGGTTTAAACAATTAAAAGTAAAATGAGGGCTGGGGCTGTAGCTCAGTGGTAGAGCGCTTGCCTAGCATAGGTCAGGCACTGGGCTCAATCCTCAGCACCACGTAAATATAAACAAATAAAATAAAGGTATAAAAAATACAGTAACAGGGGCTGGGGCTGGGGCTCAGCGGTACAGCGCTTGCCTCGCATGCATGAGGCCCTGGGTTCGATCCTCAGCACCACATACAAAGCAATAAAATAAAGACATTGTGTCCATTCACAACTAAAAAAAATATATATTAAAAATACAGTAACATTATATTTAAAAAAAAAAAAAGTAAAATGAGCCAGGTGCAGTGGCGCATGCCCGTAATCCCAGTAGCTTGGGAGGCTGAGATAGGAGGATTGTGAGTTCAAGCCAGCCTCAGCAATGGCGAGGCGCTAAGGAACTCAGTGAGACCCTGTTTCTAGATCAAATACAAAACAGAGCTGAGGATTGGTGCGAGCAATGTCACTCCAGGTATTTGACAAGGTCCAAACCTGGAGGGGAACCTAGCAAGGCCAGTGCTCCCAGACAAGCCTCAGGCTGCTTCTCCTGAGAACAACAATGCTGGGAATAATTACCTGCGGAAATGAACAATTGGCCCATATGAGAAGTGCTGTAAAACAAAAAGGGATTATGAATATATAACCAAGTGTACACAATTGTCCTGACTGGCCTTACACAAACTAATTCTACTGAAATAGCTCAGGCAAACAGGAGTTCATAAAAATGCTTCATTATTAACTTCCCCACCTAAACCAAAAACTTTAAGATTACTTGAAAACAGAAATTCCCATAAGAGAGTGGTTCCTACCATCCAGGGACCACCATATGTGGCTTACAAAATTGGAGGACGATTATAGTTCCCCGCTAGAGGAGATGAAGTAAACAAGATGACTTTTCCACCCCCACCGACCCTCCTTTACCCTATACCAGAATTTATGATGAAAATGGTAAATGGGTTGACATACAAAGCTTGCCCTTTCTTAAAAGACTGGGACGATTTCATCCCTGGTGTTTGAAAAACAAGAAAAATAGAAATGACCTCATCAAGCAGCAAAACAGATATTATAGGAAATTACCTTGCAGACATTGCCTAAGAGGATATGAATAAAAATTAAACCTACCACTTGATAGATGTAGTGAGAGACAAAAAATAGAATTCTATACCTTTTTTTTTTTAAATATTTATTTTTTAGCTGTAGGTGGACACAATATCTTTATTTTATACCTTTTCTTCTTTATTTAGCAATGATAACCTTTACTTATCAGACACCTTGTCTCTCACCTTTGTATAACTTTTTTTTTTTTTTTTTAATTTTTTTAGGGCTGGAATTGTGGCTCAGTGGTAGAGCGCTTGCCTTGCATGTGGGTTCGATCCTCAGCACCACATATAAATAAATAAATAAATAAATAAATAAATAAATAAATAAATAAAGGCCAATCAACAACTAAAAAAAAATTTTTAAAAATAAATAAAATTTTTTAGTTGTAGATGGACACAAATATCTTTATTTATTTATTTTTATGTGGTGCTGAGGATCAAACCCAGGGCCTCCTGCATGCAAAACAAGCGCTCTACCACTGAGCCACAGTCCCAGCCCACCTTTGCACAACTTTAAGACGGTATAAGGTCAGTAGAGTCGTGAGGAAATCGTGCAGGACGCCAACAGGAAGAGTGAAAGGACATGCACAGAAACAGAATCCTTTGTAATAGAGCAAACACAGCGAGACATGGAAACAGTGCTCTGGACTCCTTGTAGAAAGATATAAAAGATAGACCTCACGGGGCTGGGGCTGTGGCTCAGTGGTGGAGCGCTTGCCTTGCATGCGTGAGGCCCTGGGTTCGATCCTCAGCACCACATACAGATAAATAAATAAAGATATTGTGTCCACCTACAACTAAAAAAATATTAAAAATAAATAAATAAACAAACCTCATGGTCACTCAAGAGAGACCTTCTGATGAAGTAATTGACTCTGTCTTGTCTCTCCACTGCGCCGACTTTACACCTCCTTCAGGACCCCTGGACCCTCCAGGGCTGGACCCTGGCATAGGATGTGACTCAGTGGTTAAGTGCCCCTGAGTTCAATCCCTAGTACTCCCTCCACCAAAGTAAAATGAAACAAACATTAATTTTAGTAAATTATTTAATCCAAAATACCAAAAACATCAGTTTGACGTGTAATCAATATAAAGCAATTATATTGTTATAGCAACTGGTGACACTAGTAGAGATTTGGTGTGTACATTTTACAGTTTGATTTGGACCAGCCACGTCAGATGCTCCCATCACCTGTGGCGAATGACCACCATTACTTCGGTGGGCAGCACAGTCCTTATCTGAAGACTCACAGACCCTCCTGCAAACTGAGGTGACACTCATGTCCTTGGTTCACAGAGGGCTCACTCACCTGAGAGCAATACCCATCCAAGAAGCAGGAGCCAAGCTCTCCCTCCATGAAAAAGTCCCATTCCCACAGGGTCATGGACAAAGAGGGATCTTCCCTGGCCCCCTAGTGCCACTTTCTTCACGACAGGTATAAGCCTGTACACTTACCCACCAGGTGTGGGCAGTGTAGGTAAGAGCAGACACCTCAGTGTAGTGAGCAAGTGCCTGGAAAGCCAGGGCTGATGACCTCACCTTGGTCACTCTCAACTCTGGAAAGCACCAACCTTCCTCCCGAGGCCTCACATCTGTCCAGATCGATCCCCTCTACTGACCTTGTTAGCCCTGGCCTCTTCCTGCTTCCAGAACTGAGCACATCTTAAGTGCAGGAGCACTCCCCATACCTTCAACCCCTCCCTTCCCTCTTTCCCCATTCTAGGATGATTAACAGCACTGCCTGACAGCGGAACCCCATTGTTTGTAACTTTGGGCCCTGATTAGTTCGAGGACCATATATAAGCTTCTGTACTTTCTAGAATAAAGGGTTTTCTGCATCTTGCTCCAGCACAACTGTTTTCCCTCCCCCCTGGAGTCTGGGTGGAGTGACTTCGAGGACCATTCACCCCCAAACCTTGTCCCGTGAGACCCCACTTCATCTTCCCCAAGGACCTCCCTTTTCGGCTCTCGGGACCCCAACTCATCGAGGAGACCCACAAGGCACGACATAAAACAACATCTAAGCAATCAAAAATCTCTCGGTACAATGCCTTCAGACATGCTGAGGCCACACAGGAAGCACTACTTTAATATTTCACAACCAAGCCTTGCACATGATCAGTGGAGCCTTAGCAACCAATGCCTTCCATCCAAAAGGATGACCCCCCAGGGTGGGCGATGGGAAAACTGCAGCGGCATAAGCCTATAATCCTAGCAGCATGGGAAGCTGAGACAGGAGGATTTCTAGTTCAAAGCCAGCTTTAGTAAAAAGTGAGGTGCTAAACAACTCAGTGAGACTCTGTCTCTAAATCAAATAAAAAATAGGGCTGGGGATGTGGCTCATGGCCAAGTGCCCGAGTTAGATCCTCAGTTACGCCCACAACAAAACAAAACAAAAACACAAAACCCTAATGAGTATCAATTGTATACATGAAATTACCTTAATTCAGAAGTGCTTCTGGTCTGGTCTCCAACATACGTAAATTTGTCTGTAACAAACAGAAAATGCTGTTTGCACTGTGATCAGGCTGTGATGAAAACATTCCACTGTACCAACAGTTCACATTTAACTAAGAACACACTCCTCTACCTCTCCCCTGTCACTGTGCCTCCCCTCAAACTGCTTCATTTGGTACTATTGTAACATTTACTTTTCACTATAAAACAAACAAATCTGATTTCAACTTCATATGAAAAATTCCTAGAAGCGCCCAGGGGAAAACACTTGGTATTAAACCAAAAGGAAGGTGGGCAATAAGCCTTCAATGCACCCACTGTGACCCCAGGCCCCAAGGCTGCCGTGGCCCGCACCCCATTATGTGGCCTGTCAGCATAAGGCCACCATCTGAATCCCTAGGAAGCCATGGCTAGCTGTTCCCCAACTTTTGTCTTGCTTCTGTCCCACCCACTGCCTTGTTTGAAATGGCCACAGAAATTACAAGGAAGGCTCCGACTCCTCTCAACACACTCGAGCCAGAACAGAAATGTTCAATTCTAGATTTCTTCTGAAATGTCTGCTTGTGTCTTCCTAGCAATTTCAAGTATCAAACATGTAAGGATGGTTTTTGTTACTTCCCAAATTAAATTCTATGTAAAAAGACTATTTCTGGCTACCCACTCTCCAATCCAGAACTTATCTACAACCCTTTGTGCACACACCTAGTATGGGGCAGGACAGGCATCAACAAGCCACTGTCTCATGGGTGGACTGTGAATTCTAAGGCACTTACTTAATTTTGGAATTGCGCTACTAACGTAAAAGCAAGCACATTTTGGAAATAAAAGTGGCCATGGAAGAAAAACAGTTCCATGGTTCTTTAAAAGATAAACAGTTACCAAAGGACCCAGAAATTGCACTCCTAGGTACGTAACCAAAAGAACTAAAGACAAGGATTCAACATAAGTTTGCACAGAGGCCACACCTACCAGCCAGTAGCTGGAAACTACCAGGTGCACATCAGTGGGCTAGTGGACCAGCAATACACAGTCCATCTACAAGCAGGGAACTCTCCTCTGCCACACAGGAGCGAACCCGATACACTACATCATGGCGAACCTCACGAACACTGCTGAGGTAAAGCACAGGCGATGGCCACGCCTATCATCCCAGCTACTCAGGAGGCAAAGGCAGGAGAAAATCACAAGCTCCAGGGCAACCTCAGCAACCCAGCGAGGCCCAGTCTCAAAATATAAAATGAAAAAGGGCTGGGAAAGTGGCTCAGTGGTAGAGCACCCCTGTGTTCAACCTCCAGTACAAAAAAAAAAAGTCAGACACAAAAGGTCACACACACATATATACGGAACATCCAAACAGGCAGGTCCACAGAGACAGGATGAGGTGGTCGCCAGGGGCTGTGGTGAGGACCACCAGGTCATGGGGCACAGATTTCCTTCTGGGGTGATGAAAGTGCAGGTCAGGCAGAGATGGCGGCTGCACAACACTGTGAACACATTAAATGTTACCAAATTGTTCTCATTTTAAATGGCTTAATTTTATGTTATGTGACTTTCAACTCAAAAAAGAAAAGGTGGGTGTGGAAGTCAGGGAACACAAACCCATCAGCAAAGGCAAACCACCGCCACCACCACCAGCCCTGGCAGCAAGGGGGCCCTATGAGGCCGCCTGGGGGGCCTTGGCACCACTGACCTTGGTTCCAGGGCCAAGGGGATGTCCAGCATCCTCCTTCCCAGTTATAACCACCCCCTGGTGTGCCCAGGAGGCAGCTCCAGTCCCAGGTAAGAATTCTTTCTCTAGGACAGCATCACAATGTATCCCCTTCTCTAGACACAAATCCTTCCAGGCACGTTCCACATCAAGAGAAAAGTAGGACAAGAGGATTAAGTCTGCAGAATAAACCACAGCTTGCTCTACTGAGAATTGCCTACATGGTTTGGGGGTTCAAGTGCTGCAGCAGAGTTCAAGCCCCCCATTCTTTCAGAAGAGAACAGACACCCACCATATGAAGTGCACCAGATCTGACCTCTGTAGCCAGGCCAAAGTGCAGTCCTGGAGGAGTCTGGACTCTCTTCTGGCCAACAGCAAGGCCAGGGCAGGCCTGCCTCCCCAGCGCTACCATCGCATGAGCCTAAAACAGCAGCACTACCCTTACAACAAAATGGGAACCAAGGACTTAGTAAATCAAAACCTACATTCAACATTTCACAACATGATCACACTCACTACAGCAGAAGGTACGGTGGAGCCAGGTGCAGTGGTGCACACCTACGTGGCACACACCTGCCATCTCAGAGACTGGGGGGCTGAGGCTAGATGATCACAAGTTCAAAGCCAGCCCTAGCTGTTTAGCAAGGCCTTAGGCAACTTAGCAAGACTCTGTCTCAAAACAAAAATTAAAATTAAAAAAAAAAAAAAAGCCGGGTGCGGTGGCTCAAACCTGTAATCCCAGCACTTAGGGAGGCTGAGACAGGAGGATCGCGAGTTCAAAGCCAGCCTCAGCAATGGCGAGGCTAAGCAACTCAGTGAGACCCTGTCTCTACATAAAACACAAAATAGGGCTGGGATGTGGCTCAGTGGTCAGGTGCCCCTGAGTTCAATCCTGTACCAAAAAACCCCCCCCACACACACACACCATAAAAGGGCTGGGGATGTGACTCAGAGGTAAAGCGTCCCTGGGTTCAATCCCCAGTAACCCCTCCTCAATAAATACTGTTAAGTTTCTATAATGTAGTTTCATCAATGTGCCAGACACTTGAAGACACAAGTCAACAAAACAGATGTGGTTAGCCACCCACAAGTCCTGTGTTCAAGTGGAGAGAGCATGGTAAATTATCCTATAACTCAAAGAGTAAGAGGGGGGTTCTAAAAATGCAAATTAATAAAACCAAGAGAAGCTGGTTTCAGGGGGCCTGTGGCACTCAGGCAAGGCCCCAGAAATACACAAGAATGGCCAGGCCAAGATCCTGAAGCTGGTGGTAAAGAGCTGAAGCAGGACACGTGCTGCAGGTGGGGCAATCCAACTGTTCATGGACATCAGGATGGTCTCCTCAGGCCTGCCTCCTAGTCCAGAGCAGAGAGGCCACATCACACAAACAGGCATGTAGTGGATACCAGCCATCTGCAGTGCCTACGGGCACCACAGCCCACTTAGCCAAGGAGTCCAATTGCAAAGGTAGTTTGTTTTCATGGCTGTATTAAGTTAAAATCCTTAAGGGATTTTCAAAGATGAAATTACTGTGTTAAAGATTAGATGCTGAAGCCGGGCGTGGTGGCTCACGCTTGTAATCCCAGCACTTAGGGAGGCTGAGACAGGAGAATCGCGAGTTCAAAGCCAGCCTCAGCAATGGTGCAGTGGTCGAGTGCCTCTGAGTTCAATCTCCAGTACCAAAAAAAAAAAAAAAAAAAAAACCTGAGATCACTATCAACAGCAAGACCTGTGAAAACCACCACCAACAAATGAGTCAGTAGACTGTATATACACCCACTGGGTACACTGAGGGCAAAAGGAATAATAAAAAGGTCTGAAAGCTGAGCTTCAGGCTGCCGTGTGTCCGCACGACAGAGCCAACAGTGCAGGTACACCTGGGAACGAGGGCTCCACAAGAGGGCCCACGCCCTGCAGTGTGGAGGTGAAGAGGCCTCTGGTGTCTGTCTGTGCTCCTGCACATTTATCACACACACACAGGGCCCACTCCCAACCTCACCAGCCAAGAGCTTTTGAAGCAAAACCCAGGTTCCTAAGAAATCGCAGGGCTCCTCTGAGAAGTCACTCACTCAAGGTCTGGCACTGGAAATAATCTTGCTATGGTAGCACTCCAAAGCTAAAAGGAAGATGGCACGGACTCAGGGTAGCTAAGTGGTAGAGCACTTGCCTAGGATGCTTGAGGTCCCAGGTTCAGTTCCCAGCTGTGGGGGGAAACCCTGCAATCTTTTTTTTTTTTTTTTTTTTTTTTTTTTTAATATTTTTTTTAGTTGTTGATGGACACAATGTCTTTATTTTATTGCTTTGTATGTGGTGCTGAGGATCGAACCCAGGGCCTCACGCATGCGAGGCAAGCGCTCTACCGCTGAGCTATAATCCCAGCCCCGAAACCCTGCAATCTTGAGCACAGTGCTCATAATGGACAGACATGCATACTATCACAGAGGCGAACCTCCTAACCCTGATCAGCCAGGGGGGAAGTGCTCTCCTAAATTCTGGGAGTTGTTCTAGCAAAGCATTGAACTTATGGAGGCATCAGGGAGCCTCCCAAACTCCTGACCCGCTGGTCAGAAGTGCGGCTGGCCTCTGAATCGAGGTGGCCTTGCTGGGTGCGGTGCCTCATCCAGAGTGCTAGCCTCTGTGCAGACTGCAGGTTCCGTGGGTGCCTCACAACCCCTGCCCAGAGAAGCTCCTGTTTCTCACAGAGCAGATCTACTGCAGGAAATTGCACAGCCCATCTGCAAAAGTTGTTCCTGCATCTTCAATCTGAAGACACCTCTTCTCTGCGTATGAAGTTCTAGATGGCTACTTCAGTCCCTTCAGAAGTCACTCTACTACTGTCTTTTCACTTGTAGTTTCTAATAAAAAGTATAGGGTAAATCTTTGTTTCTTTTTTCTGTAGCTTCTGTAACTATGTTCAAAATGTTATCTTTTTCAGCAGTTTTGACCACAGCCCACCTAGGTATGGGGAGTTTCTGTTCCTGTTGGTGGTGCTTAGAGTTCTCTGAGCTTCACAGACCTCTGGTTGTAGTCTTTTCTTCACTAGATATTTCCCAACCATTGGCTCTTTGAACATTCCTTCTGTTCCCTTTTTTCCCCCTAGGCCAATTATATATGTAGCCAGTCAGTCTGTCACAGCTGGGCCACCTGGGATACTCTGCTATCTCTAGTGCAGCCTTTCCTTTCTCCGCTAGTACCTCACTCTGGATTTCCACTGACCTGGTCTGTTTCACAATTCCTTCCTGGGTGCTGCAGAGTGCACTAAAGAAACTGCTCACTGTGACACGCCTCTCCAGCAGCTCCCTCTTCCCATGCATGACACACGTACACTGTCATCAGTAAAGCTTCTAAAACAAGTCACTTGACCATTCCCATCCGGTGGCTCCAACATCAGCTCATCACTAAGCCTGCAGTTCTACTGATTTCTTTTTTCTTTTTTTTTTTTTTTAATTTTTTAATAGATGGACACAATGTCTTTATTTCATTGCTCTGTATGTGGTGCTGAGGATCGAACCCCGGGCCTCACGCATGCGCATGCGAGGCAAGTGCTCTACCGCTGAGCTACAATCCCAGCCCCTCTACTGATTTCTTTATCTATTGGCATGAGATTATTATTTTTTGTACCACAGATTGAATCAATGGGCACTTAACCACCAAGCCACACCCCCAGCCCTTTTTATTTCTTATTTTGAGATGGGTCTTGTTCAGTGGCTGAGGCTGCCTTTGCATTCATGATCGCCCCTGCCTCAGCCTCCCAAGCCGCTGGGATCACAGGCGTGCACCACTGCACCACCATGAGACTACTTTTTAGTATGTCTCATATTTATGCTCAGAATTAACACATTCTCCTCTGAAGGGTCCTGAGCATGTGCCAGAATGCTTCTCTCCAAGAACACTGAGCAGAGAGGAAACCTTACTATGGGCACCTGCCGAAGGCCAAAGCAAAGCAGAAAAATACACCACCCAACTTCTGCTCGCAGTTCAGACTCGTGAAGCAAAGCCGCCTCAGCCCAAGAACAGGCCTTTGATTCATTGTGGCAGAAGAAAGGCCAATGTCTGTAACAAAGGCCCTGAAAGAAAACCAGGGCACCATCAAGGGCACATGCACGCAGGCGCCCATGATGAGCTCAGACACCTGGCCCCCAGCCTTGCTCCCACCACGCAAGGCAGGTTTCCTCAGGCACTGAGCACACACGCCTTCTGTGCAAAGCTGCAACCTGTCTGCGAACACTGGCCACTTGGACATCCAGCACCACACCATTTAACAACTTCATAGTCACATCTCATCTATCCCATCTTTCTCGAGTAAATGAAAGAACGGAAATGGGCTGCCACTGAGACCTCCAAGGTCTAAGATGAATTCAGCTTTTTCTTTTTTGCAGTATGAAGGATAGAACCCAGTGCCTCCCACATGCTAGGCAAGCACTTTACCACTGACCTCCATCCTCCAGCCCTCTCACATTGCTGGTTGGGTTTGCTTTTTGCAGTAGTGGGAACTGAACCCAGGGCACTCTACCACTGAACTACACCCCTATTTTGGAACAGGGTCTCACTAAGTTGCCAAGGCTGATCTCAAACTTTTCAACCCTGAGTAGCTAGGACTACAGGTGTGCATCACTATGCCCAGTCAATCTAGCTACATATTAAAGTAGAGTGTGCCCAGAAAAGTGATTAACTATGTAAAACGGCCAACAATGATCTCTCCAACTCTCTCAACTTCATGATCACCCACGGGAGTACTTAGCCAGAAAAAAATGTCACTTTGCCATTTAGAACAGAAGTGACCACTGAATATTTACCAAGTATATAAAATGGCAATATGCTCAGAGCACTTTGAAATCAGAAAATGGAGAGGCACACCAGGAACAGCAGCCTTCATAGCTTTAATCATTCCCACAAAACAAAGAAACATGTTTCCACACTGAAAAGATGTAGGACAGCCTGGCACAAGAGAAGAGGCTGACATCAAGGCATTCATATTCCAGGTGGAGAACTGGGGCACACAAAGGACCACATCAGCCTCCCTACCGCAGCAATGGAAGCTGGAGTAAACAGTAATAGACTAAAAACTACCTCCAACCCTGAGCCCCACACTCAAGACAGCAGTGTGAGGTCAAAGTGGTAAGTGGTGTCTGTCACCAGAGGCTGTTTAACAACAGAGAAGGTATTGCGGCATCCAGGCCTGGAGGCCCAGTGGAGGTAAAGCCTCCTCAGCCTCTCACGCTTCAACAGGCCCTCATTCCCACTCCACAGCGGGGCGGAGTCACCACACAAATGTAGGAGTGGGGTCCAGAGGTGTGGCCCCAGGCACCGTGCACCCTAATCACCTGAGGCTCTCAGCAATCCACAGTAAGCCTTGAGGATATCCACACTCTAAGCCACCAAACTACATTTTTTTTTTTTTGGTACTGGGGATTGAACTCAGGGGCACTCGACCACTGAGCCACATCCCCAGCCCTATTTTGTGTTTTATGTAGAGACAGGGTCTCACTGAGTTGGCTTAGCACCTCGCCGTTGCTGAGGCTGGCTTTGAACTCGCAATTCTCCTGTCTCAGCCTCCCAAAGTGCTGGGATTACAGGCTTGCGCCACCGCACCCGGCTTCAAACTACATTTTAAAAATATAGCTGGGAAGCCGGGCGCTGTGGTGCACACTAGTAATCCCAGCACTTTGGGAGGCTGAGACAGGAGAATCGCGA
>CM053400.1:684014-697792 GCA_028644305.1 Xerus rutilus
AAGAATTAGAAATAGTTTTGGAAAGTGATATATTTCCCCACAGCCAAAGAAAAAGACATACTTCCAAAACTCAGCAGCTGAAGACATGCGTACCTTATTTCCTATTAAAAAAACCACAAAACACAGAAGGTATTCTGGCTTGGCCATGTCTTCATAAGTCCAGCTCCAAATAACCTGTGCTACAGAAGCAGCACAGGAAGGAAGCAGGCCTCATTCTCCGCCACGTGCCAGTCTGGCAGCAGTGAGGCAAGCCTGTGTGTACTTGGAGTCTGAGGGCATCCACAGCCAGTACCAGACAAAGTGCCCGTTTTACACTGTTGATGGGCGTGCAATAAGCACATGGTCTCGACAACCAGGGGAGCGTTCCTCCACTTAGATGCCAAGCCTGCACCAGCAAGGCACTGAAGCACTGGGAGTTGCAGGCAGGAAAACTCCTGCTGTTGTGGAGCTCATGTCCCAGCTGAGGAAACAATGTCTTCAGTTTTGGTGACCAGGTGCTGCTCACTGAAGGAAAAACAGCCCCGGGTCAGAAGGCTGCAGAGGTGGGATGGGGCCTTTGATAAACGGTAGCCAGAGATAGCTGCTCCGTGTGCTGACAGAAATCCAAGAGGGGCGAGCATACTAGTGGACTTCTCACCTGCGTACACTAACCCAGACAAACCAGCCGCTTCAATCTCTAGATGTGAGATGCAAATAACTTCACTGCCTCCATTCCAGGTACAGGCAAGTCTAGTCAGACAAGGGGGAGGGAAGTCCACCATGAAGCTCACTCACTAGAAGAATCTATTTTAAGGATACAGACATTTCCTTTCAGCCCCAATCTTCCTTCCTGGTTAAGCTTTAGGCAAGCAAAATATTCAAGGAAAATAAAAATTCCTTGAACAAAGGCCCTGAAGTCACAGGAATTCACCGAGGCTAGTGAATACAAGAAAACCAGGCTAGAACGACAACGTCCACACAGGTCATTCACTGATGCTGAAGGACTAAAAGCCCCTGGTCTTTTACTCCCAGCCAGGAGGGTAAATCAGAGGGACCTAGGGTGAGGGACCCATCTGGTGTTTGTCTCCACAGAACTGAACAGCGTGACTGCTCGGCCTGAGAGCAGTGGGGGCACTGAAGTGGGAGGCGAGTGGGGAGTGGGCCAGGGCACGGAGCTCAGTATGGCCCTCTGCCCACTCCTCACTGCGTGCCTGTGCTGTGGGATGGGGAGGCAGCAGCCACCCCAAACACCTGCTTAACCTGGTGGGCTTTTTGTCTCTTCTCAGTCCTACCAAATGCAGTCCAGTGATGAGCTGGGACAAACGAGAATGTGAATCTCAATAACCGGTTTTCCTTTCAAAATTCAGAAAAATCACTGGTTCAGGAGAGAGAGAACAGTGGCTCAGTATGGAGACTCCTGAGGGAAGCACCCCAGAAACAACAGAGGAAGGACACACTCCAGGGGTGCAGGTACGCGGGCGGCGCGCTAGCTTGGGCCTAGACACTAGGAAGCACAGCCTTCCCACCACAGGGATGAGGGTGGGGCCCCAGAAGGGAGGCCACGCAGTGCCTGGTGTCTGTCCTCCCAGTCGTGTGAGCTCCACCTCCCTCAGGCACCACCTAGCTGAAGAGTGAGTCACCAAGCATCAGACAGGGACCCAACACATACACAGGGCAACAGTGCCAATTTCCCAAAATACAAGTGGTTCACAGGTGAGTGGCCTCTAAAAATAAGAGACAATAGAGAATCTCTTCAATGTTTTTCTTTAGGGGCAGCGGTGGGGGGTACTGGAGATTGAACCCAGGGGCACTTGACCACTGAGCCACATCCCAGCCCTATTTTGTGTTTTATGTAGAGACAGGGTCTCACTGAGTTGCTTAGCTCCTCACCGTTGCTGAGGCTGGCTTTGAACTCACAATCCTCCTGTCTCAGCCTCCCAAAGTGCTGGGATTACAGGCGTGTACCACTGCACCGGGCAATGTTTTTCTTTAAAAGTATTCATGAGGGGCTGGGGTTGTTGCTCAGTGGTAGAGCGCTTGCTTCGCACGCATGAAGCACTGGGTTTAATCCTCAGCACTACAGACAAAATACATGTCATTTATGTTCTCAGTTTACCTACCATACTTGTCAAGAAAAACTACAGGCTATCTTCTACAAGTCTGTTTTTAACTATATGTTTGAGATGATAAATTCTGCTTTTTCCATAGAAGTATGCTATGAACACTGGTGAGGCTCTTTATGTTGCCATCCATAGTCTTTCCTGACATCCTCTGGTGGCCCCTCTGGTGACACTTTCTGGCAAGAAAGCCACTTCCCCCCTCAGCCAAGCACTTCTATTGGGCGGGGCCCTTCTTGTGAGAACACCACCCCACCAGTCCACAGTGCCAAGTTCAGCACAGACTGCAAGCCATTAAAAGTCTCATCTCGGAGCCAGATACAGTGGTGCACACCTGTAATCCCAGCACTCTGGGAGGCTGAGACAGGAGGATCGTGAGTTCAAAGCCAGCCTCAGCAACGGCAAGGAGCTAAGCAACTCAGTGAGACCCTGTCTCTACATAAAACACAAAATAGGGCTGGGATGCAGCTCAGTGGTCAAGTGCCCCTGAGTTCAATCCCCAGTACAAAAAAAAAAGTCTCATCTCCCAAGCTGGGTCCGCTGGCACACCCTGCCATCCCAGCTACTAAGGAAGCTGAAGCAGGAGGACTGAGCATCACAAATCCAAGCCCAGCCTCAGCAACTTACAGAGCTCTATCTCTAAATAAAAATTAAGAGCTGGGGTTGTGGCTCAGTGGCAGAGCGCTTGCCTCGCACATGTGAGGCACTGGGTTCGATCCTCAGCACCACATAAAAATAAAACAAACAAAATAAAAATATTGTGTCCATCTATAAGTAAAAAATAAGATATAAAAATTAAAAGGATGGGGGAGGTAGCTCAGTGGTAAAGCACTCTGGATTCAATCCACTGTATCCCACCTCCTAAAAATCTCATCTCCCAAACTGAATGATGGGATGCCCAGGACTGAGATGAATTCAAAATCAGACACAAAGTGAGCTACTAGCTTGAAAAGTCAGGGCCCCAACAGCAGGTGGCGCTATTCCCTCCCCATGGGGACACATCCTGACAGCTGGGTTCTCCCTGGTTGTTTTGAATTTAAAAAAAAAAAAAAAAAAAAGCGAGCACCACGTGAACATCAGTTTGGCACAGGAAGCGAGGCGGGTGGAGTCCAATCTGATTCTGAAGTTTGAGAAGCTCTACAATCCACTAGTTAACAACCATAGCTAGTTAAGAATATAAGTATACTTCAATTTTTAAGTTCTTCCAATGGATAATTTTTATTCTTCCAATGGATACCAAGCTCTTCTCACAACTCAATAAAGGGAACGTAACTTTTTTTTGGTACAGAGATTGAACTTGGGGGCCTTAAACACTGGGCCACATCCTCAGCCTCTTTTTGTATTTTATTTTGAGCCCAGGTCTTGTTGCATTGCTGAGTCTGGCTTTAAACTTGCCATCCTCCTGCCTTAGCCTCCTGAGCTGCTGGGATGCTGCTGGGATTACAGGTGTGCGCCACCAGGCCCAGCAATGCAGGGAACTTTAGGTGCCTTTGTGACCCAAGGGCACAGTGAACATCCTGAGACATTAAGGTTGCCATGAATTTGGGACTCTTTTGATCAAGACCTAAATCTGTCCCAGCACTTTGGGAGGCTGAGACAGGAGAATCGCGAGTTCAAAGCCAGCCTCAGCAAGGGTGAGGCACTAAGCAACTCAGTGGTCGAGTGTCCCTGAGTTCAATCTCTGGTACCAAAGAAAAAAAAAAGACCCAACCAAATCTGGGCCTTAGATGACAGGCCAACAGGGTTGAGGGCATGGGTGGAGAAGGGAAGAAAATGGGCAGAAAGGACAGGGCAAACTGAGAAAAGGGGAAGAGGAGGAGATGGGGGAGCAAAGAGAGGGGGCAGGGCCCTCACACCTACCATTCTTGGCTCACCTCAGCCCCACCCATAAAGCCTACCCTCTGCTTTAGGAGTGGGCTGTAAAACTGGGTGATATGCCATACATACATCAAGAACAGGGAAGATTTCCCAATCCTAGGTCTCAGAACAAAACCCAGCAGGAACCTGCTTATTGAAAGGCACCTCCCAGTCAAAGTGCGCTTTGCAATGCAGCCTTGAGGACTAGGAGTGGGAAGGAATGTCAGGAAAGGTGAGAAGACAGCACAACCAGCAGCAATCTCAAGGAAGTGGAATCCAGCAGCCCAGGGCAGACTCTCCAGAGAGGCCCAGGACGTGTTTCTGCAGTACTCTGCCCAAAATGCAAACCTGAATCCAACCATGACCTCAAGTGAAGGTCACTCCGCGGGATAACTGGGGTTTTTTTGTTTTTTTTTTGGTACTGGAGATTGAGCTTGGGGACACTCGACCACTAAACCACACCCCAGCCCTGTTTTGTGTTTTATGTAGAGACAGGGTCTCACTGAGTTGCTTAGCGCTTTGAACTCGCAAACCTGTCTCAGCCTCCCAAAGTGCTGGGATCACAGGCTTGCGCCACTGCACCCAGAGGTTCTCTTTAAAACTCAAAAGCAAAGAAGAACACACCTGATACCTAAATGCAGCACATGTTGCTGGACTGACTGGACACAGCATGTGAGAGAGTGGCTTGGACTCTGTGAAGCTCACTGATCTGGACAACTGTGGCTATACACAAACAAGCTCATGTTCTCAAACCCTGAAGTCTTTAATGTAAGGGTGAAATTTAATGTGAAATTTTCATCCATTTTATAATGTACTCAAATTTATTTTAAAATAAAAATGATGTGGCTTCAGGAGAGCAACCAGAATCAAGAGCCCCAGATGCCTGCCCAGGCCTCCTTCCCCCAGAGCTGCCTCTTGGGACAAGGAGGATGGTCCATTTGGTTGGGAGAGTAGTGCACCCTGCGGGGGCCATTGTAGGAACATTCTCAGTTTCCCACCCTTAATACTCACAGGTATCAAGGGCTTCCCTTTCATGGAAGTCAAACTAATAAGCCAGAAAAAAATGAGAGTTCAGCAGAGCAATAGGAATCACCTCTTGGATAGATGCGCCCCACACACAAAACAGGGAGCCAACCCTTGTCTGCACCCTTGGGCCAGCCCCCTGCTCTTGACCCTGCTGATCATGTGGCTGGACCCTCCTCTGTGGTGGTGTGGGGTGAGCCTGTGCACTGCAGTGATGAGCCACACCTGCCCTTAGATGCTCCAGGCTGTGACAACCCCAAGTGTCCCTGAGAACTCATTCTTCAACCTTCAAGAGCCATTAACAGGCTGTGAGGTGGTGCTGGCTAGGAGTGGAAACAGGAAGGCCGCAGAGAAACAAAGACAGAAATGTCCAACACCCAAGCAGGCACAGGACTGAGCTCAGAACCCCCACCCACACCCCCCAGAAGAGCTCTCGCAGCCAGGCACTGGCTGGGGAAGCCCCAGCTGCTGACAGCAAGCTCCCAATAGGCATTTTAGGGACTTCCTAAGGACCCCTACTTAGGAGACCCAAATGTCCTTCTCATGGCCAAGCCACAATGTGAAGCCCTGACATCTTCCATGTGGCTGTGCTGTCAACTCCCTGAGAACTTCACCAACATCCCCTGCGACCTCCTCATCCAAGGCCTCCTTCTCAGACACTGCAGCACAAACACCACAGAGGAACTTTCCCAAGGCATTTCTATCCAGTGAGCATCAAAATTTCAGGTACAATAATAAGATGCCCAAGGGGCTGGGATTGTAGCTCAGTGGTAGAGCGTCTGCCTCGCATGCGTGAGGCCCTGGGTTCCTCAGCACCACATACAAAGCAATAAAATAAAGACATTGTGTCCATCTACAACTAAAAAAAAATATTTAAAAACAAAATAATAAAAATAATAAGATGCCCAAGAAAATTTAACCCACTGCAATCCCAGCACTTTGGGAGGCTGAGACAGGAGGATCGTGAGGTCAAAGCCAGCCTCAGCAATAGCGAGGTGCTAAGCAACTCAGTGAGACCCTGTCTCTACATAAAACACAAAATAGGGATAGGATGTGGCTCAGTGATCGAGTGCCCCTGAGTTCAATCCCTGGTACCAAAAAAAGAAAAAAGAAAATTTAACCCATTGCAGCCATTGTCCTACACAGACACCTATAACATAAGTTGGACATTTTATAAGTGTCCCACACACAGGATGATGGGACAGGTGGGTTAAACTGGGAAATTGAGAAAACCTACCTGTTTCTCATGTGCAGGACACTCCATCATTAGACCAGCATAATGTTAGCACACAACTGATAACCAATATTATTAAAAGAAAAAGCAAAGGAATTTTTCTGTGGGAAAGTAGTGCTGCACAGTGATTGAAAACAGAAAGCCTGGGGCTGGGGCTGGGGCTCAGTGGTGGAGCGCTTGCCTAGCATACCTGAGGCACTGGGTTCCATCCTCAGCACCACATAAAAACAAATAAAAGTCCATCAACAACTACAACTAAAAAATATATAAAAAAAAAAAAAAAAAAGAAAACAAAGCTTGGGATGAGAAAGGTGGGCCTGGGGGCCAGTTCTGGAAGGTCAGGTAAACTGTACCTAGCCCAGGGCTGCTTTTCTGCTGATAAGAGACCAAAGTACAACATGGTGATTAGAGCTCATATAGGGTGGCAGGTCTTCCTGAGGAGGCCAGACAGCAAGTATCTTGTGCATTACAGGTGTCAAGAACCCTGCTATAGTAGAGAGACAGCCATGGACCCAAAGACAACATGCAAAGGACCCCAGCAGCGTGCCAATAAAACCCACCAAGGGCACTGGAAACAATGTCACACAAACTGCATGTGTCAAAAAACACTGTTCTTTTTGCTTTCCATCCATTTAAAGACATAAAAACCGTTCTTACTGGGCCACACAAAGAGATGGTAGACTATAATTGGCCAAACTCTGGCTCACAATACAGTGCCCACCACACAGTAGGTGGTCAATAAATAGCCATGATTATCACTCTTTTATTGGAAGGGTACCTTTAAATTTCAATTAATTTTATCTGATCAAAACATAAAAATTGCACACATTAATGAGTTGCCATGTGAGGTTTCCATACACGTACATATTGTGCAATGTTCTAATTGGGGTCAACATATCTGCCTTCTTAACTATTTCTAATTTCCTTATGGTAAAAACATTCAAACTCCTTTCCTCCAGCTCTGAGATATACAGTATACTGAGATAAAGGAAAGTTTATTTTAGCTCCAGGTTCAGGCCAAAGAGCTTAATCACAGGTACAGCTCCTAGGTGACAGGAAGGGCAGGGCAGCAGCACAGGTGCCACGGCTGGAGCTTTTCTTATGGTCCCTGTTTCTTCCCCAGTGAGTCTCCCAGCCTTAGCCACCTGAACAGTAAGCAGGGAGGACAAGGAGAGGGCCCATTGGTCTAGCCAGCTAGCCATCAGGTGCCAGCTCCTCCTCTATGCCTCTTCTAGATGGCCTGGCTGCTATCCTCAAGCTGTGTCTGGTTCTGTAACAGGTCAAGATGCACAAAACTTCAGCTACTCACACACCATGTCAAAGAAAAACACATTAACGTGCTAGTAATGCTGCTTTATGTCATTAGATTTAAATAAAGTTTTTAATCAAATCCCCCCCCTCTGGGGCTGGGTACATGCGTAACTCAGTAGAGTCCCAAAAGTGGGAGACCCTAGGTTTGAACTCCAGCACCACAAAATAATATAAAGTCCCTCCCTCTCGCAATCAAACTCAGTTTTTTTTGTTTTTTAAATTTATTTGTTTTACTCTTTTTGAGGTACTGGCAGTCACACCCAGGGCAGACCACCTTTCTCAGTCTTGTCTTGTCTCTTCTAAAACCTAATATTCTGAACCCAGTAAGCATTTTATGAAGACTATTATGCATGAAAGAACTGCAAGTTCATGACAAAGTATTACTGTCTGCTGAGAGGCCAACCAGTTCTACCCATTTCTGATATAAAATAAAATTTCATGCTAATTCAAACCGCTATTTAACCAGAAAGTTAACAAAGATAGGTCTGCCACATGTCCCTGCCACATCTAAACCGCTAATGGGAGGGCAACATATGGAAGACAACAATATTTGAAGCTACAAAACCAGCTGATTTAAAAGGTCATACGACCATAAGCTCAATCCTAAAAGCTGGTCCCATGAGCCCGGCCCATAGGCACAAAGAGATGAGAACTGCTGGTCTTCTGCTGCACCCATTCTCTCTCCTATGACATGGACTGTGCTTATTTCTCACCCTATGGTCCATGGGCCAAGAACACCAGTGTCCCTGGAAGTCACATCACTTTTCACCAACGGTCATCTTTGAATGGCCTCTATTTCTACATTTGCCCCAATAATCCATGCTTCATTCATAAATCTGAAGAATCTTCTTTTTTTGGGGGGTGGGCGTGGGGAGTACTGGGGATTGAACTCAAGGACACTTTACCACCAAGCTATATCCTCAGCCCTTTATTTTTTACTTTGAAACAAGGTCTCACATTAAGTTGCTGAGGCCAGCCTTGAACTTACCATCCTCCTGTTTCGCCTTCCAAATTACTGGGATTGCAGGTGTGTGCCTAGCAATGTGAAGAGGCTTAGAAATTTAAGACCTAATCGGCCAGGCACAGTGGCACACACCTGGAGGATTACAAGTGCAAGACCAGCCTCAGCGATTTAGTGAGACCTATTCAAAATTTTTAAAAAGTAGGGGTTAGGGGTGTAGCTTAGTGCTTAAGCACTCCTGGATTCAATCCCCAGTACCAAAAAAACAAAACAAAACAAAACAAAACAAAAACTCAAAGAACAAAACACCACCACCATCATTCCCCGTACTGAGGCTCTTCAACTCCTTGGCTCCTGTTCATCTTTCCGGCAACACCCACTAGAAAGTCCTCCCCAGGTACCCCAAACCCAGTATCCCCACACACTCACCATATGGTTTGAAACTGGCTTACTAACTAGTCTGCCATTTCCCCCAAGAGAATAAATGATTAGAAGATGAGATCGCCAAGCACAATTTTTTGGGGGGTGCAATGCTAGGAATTGAACCCATAGCCTTGAATATGCTAGGCAGGAGCTCTACCACTGAGTCACCTTCCCAGATTTTTTAAGCCAGGCACTTGCCAAGTTGCCCAAGCTGGCCTTTAACTTGAAATTCTCCTGTCTCAGCATCTTAAGGATCTCTTTTTTTTTTTTTTTTTTTTTTTTTTTTAAATTTTTTTTAGTTGTAGATGGACACAATATCTTTATTTTATTTATTTATATGTGGTGCTGAGGATCGAACCCAGTGACTCACGCATGCGAGGCAAGCGCTCTACCACTGAGCTACAGCCCCAGCCCCTTAAGGATCTCTTAAGGAGCTGTGATTACATGTGTGCATCATCATGCCTGGGTCATGTAGTATCTTGCTCTGGTAAGTACTTAGCAAATATCTGCTAAATAAACCAATACCTTGAAAGTTCATTTCTGGAATCCATTCCAAAGATGTCTTAATACCAATGGGACGACTTGAAGCAGGAAATTCTTTTTTTTTTTTTTTTTTTTTTTGGCAGGTGAGGGGGCACCGGGGATTGAATTCAGGGGCACTTGACCACTGAGCCACATCTCAAGTCCTATTTTTTGTATTTTTATTTAGAGGCAGGGTCTCGATGAGTTGTTTAGCACCTTGCTTTTGTTGAGGCTGGCTTTGAACTAGCGATCCTCTTGCCTCAGCCTCCCAAATAGGCAGTTCTAGAAGTGATGCTGTAGAGAGGCCGTGATGGATTTTAAAAAGGCCACGGTCTGTGCAGCTCTTCTGACCAAATCCAGAGTCTCCCTCCCTGCGGAGCTGCACTGACTGGCAGAATGAAGCTCCCATTCCGCTGGCACTCAGACACTAAGGATGAAAGGTCCAGGCAGAGGACAGCAGCACCCTGGCTAAAAGCCCACCCAGGTGAGAACACCTGGAGGCTGAGCAAAAACCAAGAGTGAGTGTGGCCCACACCATGGAGGAGACACAGGCATTCCTGAGTGGGCACTGCCCACAGTGACACTCCGCGTTTTGGGGGAGTCTGTTATGCAGCAACAGATCACTGATAGAATGGCAAGGTGATGTGGTGAAAAAACAAATTGCAGGACACATTTCTCAACACTGGCATTGCTAAAAGCTTAGGCCAGATGATCCTGTGTTGTTGAGGTGGGTCCCTGTGGCATACTCCAAGCTATGACAATCACAAGTGTCGTCAGAGAAGGGCAGAGACAAAAAATGAGAACAAAGTACACACCACCCTAAGGGAAGGATTCATGGCTCTGGGGGCATTCTTTGTGGCTCCTTCTCAGACTTCTTTTTAGTATCTTTTTAGTTGTAGATGGACACGATATCTTTATTTATTTATTTTTATGTGGTGCTGAGGATCGAACCCAGTGCCTCATGCACGTGAGGCAAGCGCTCTACCACTGAGCCACAATCCCAGCCCCTCCTTCTGAGACTTCTGATACAGATTACTGGACCCCAAAAGACAGTGATGGACACTGGCAGCAGCCTCTACCTATTCCTGTGAAAATCATCAACAAGCTCTTTTGCTACCACAAAAGAGACAAGATGGAACACAGCAGAGACACAAAGTGCCTCAATAGCTGGCCCCCAGCAAAAACCTAAACCACAGATATTGGGAGAGGCTGAGGACCACAGGAGATGGGGTCTGCTAAAATTAGCCAAAACCAAGATTCTCTAAGTGCAACAAGTTTAGGAACTATGTGTTGGTTTTTGTTTTTAACTTTTTTTTTTTAGTTGTCGATGGACCTTTATTTTATTTATTTATATGCAGTGCTGAGAATTGAACTCAGTGCCTCACACATGCCAGGCAAGTGCTCTACCACTGAGCCACAACCCCAGCCCCGGAACTATGTGCTTTTAAGTTAAAATATTTAAAAGTAAATTTGACTAGAAAAATTCCAATTCTGCATATAAACTATCTTAAAATTTTTAAAATATATTTGTCATTAGGTTTTTTAAACCTAATTTTATTAAAATAAGGCACAATGGGGCATGCCTGTCACCCCAGCTACCTGGGAGGCCAAGGCAGCAGGATTCCAAGTTCCAAGCCAGCTGGGCAATTCAGCATGAACCTGTCACAAAATAAAAATGCTTTGTGCCAGCCTCCTATCTACCTCCAGGAGAAGTGCCTCAGACCTGGCCCACTGTGCACTGCAGCCTGACTACAGCCTGACTGAGTGATGTGGTGCACTCCCTGAAGTCCTCAAGCCCCGGGCTCTGGTGGCCTGATGGACCACCCTCCATCCACAGCTCCAAACCTGTCCTGTAAGGGAAATTAAGATGCAGGGACCCGCTACTTACACTAAGTGCCACAAAAGCAATAACTGGTCAGCTGGTGGGGTCAAATCACAGGAATGACCAGAAAACCTTCTCTGAGGAGGTGACATTCAAGCTGAGGCCAAAAGGATGAAGGTCCCAGCAGTGAAAACAGCACAAGAAGCCAGGTGCAGTGGCGCACAGTCTGTAATCCCAGCGGATCAGGAGGCTGAGGCAGGAAGATCGCGAGTTCAAAGCCAGCCTCAGCAACAGCGAGGCACTAAGCAACTCAGTGAGACCCTGTCTCTACATCAAATACAAATAGGGCTGGGGATGTGGCTGGGTGGTTGAATGCCCCTGAGTTCAATCCCTGGTACCTTCCCCTCAAAGACTGGGATCCTAGATGAGCAGGTGGACTGATGAACCCCACCATCAGGAGTTGGGCAGATCAAAGCAACTTTTAGATGGGGACAGATGTTATCTCCTCTGAGAGGTCAAGGAAAGAGGGAATACTGGACTCGGGCTGCAAAACCCCGGACAAAAGGCATCTACATGGGCAGGTGAGGAATCTTAACAGGAAACTAAGCACAAACAAAAAGGCAGGAGAACCAGGTGCGTGTGAGGTGGCACAGGCCAAGAGGAATGTGCTTCAAGGTGACCATGGTCCACAGGGTTCAAAGCCCAGAGAATGTGCTAAAATCAGAAAAAGCAGTCCTTTCAGAGAGCTCTTCCTTTGCACACAGTCACACTCAAAGACCAGAGGAGAAATGTGACAGGCAAGAGCCCCAGTGGTTTCCCCTCCTGACTCCACACTCACCTGAAAAGTCCAACTCTATCCCAGAACTTGGGTTCGGTGAAACACAGAATACTGATAAGACATTTACCTTTTCTACTAAGTTCTCTCTTAGTAGTTTCTTCATCCTGCCAGTGAGACTCCTCTTGACCTTGAAGAGGTGGTAAAGACACAGCAGACAGGAAAACAAGAGTGGGGTCAAGGATGGAGCCCGGGGCAGCTGTAGAGGTTGAACAGTGTCCCCCAAACTCATGTCCACCTCTTATTTGGAAAGAGGTTTGGGCAGGTGTGATTAAACTAAAATGAGGTCACAATGAATTAGCGTAAGCCCTATCCCAATGACTAGTGTAGCAAGGACAGCAGAGGTTGCCAGAGAAGAGGCCATATAAAGAGAGGCAGAAAACTAGAGCGGTGCGTCTACAATCCATTCAGCAAGAGCTGCATCCAAGAAAGGAGAGAGAGGGCCTGGCAGTGACCGCACAGGCTCCCATGCCTGAGGTCCTAGATTCAAAGACCCAGCATGGGGTAGGGGTGGGGTAAGAAAGGAGTCTTCCCTGAAAACTTCAGAGTAAGCACATCCTGTCCACAACTTGATTTCAGACTTCTATCCTCTAGAACTGTGGGACAGTAAATGTATCAATTTAAGCCACCCAGTGTGTGATAATTAGTTACAGAAGCTCTTAGCAAATACTGTACCAATCCAAAGTCTCCCAGAATACTTGGAGACCTAAACGAAGTCACAGCTACACCCAGGACAGAAACCAAGGGCCAGGCACCAGTGGGGAAGCATATCAAGAAAGGAGGGGGGCTGGGGATATAGCTCAGTTGGTAGAGTGCTTGCCTCACATGCACAAGGCCCTGGGTTCAATCCCCAGCACCACAAAAAAAAAAAAAAAAAAAAAAAGGAGGATCCGGGTGCAGTGGTCCACGCCTGTAATAACAGCCCTCTGAGAGGCTGAGACAGGAGAATTTTGGGGTCAAAGCCAGCCTCAGCAACGGTGAGGCGCTAAGCAACTCAGTGAGACCCTGTCTCTACATAAAACACAAAATAGGGCTGAGGATGTGGCTTAGTGGTTGAGTGCCCCTGAGTTCAATCTCCAGTACCAAAAAAAAAAGAGGAAGTCAAAGGAGTCAGAAGCCATCTGCAGTAACTATGGAAGTCAACATTTCCAGGCCTGCTAAGCATGGGGTTCCATTTTTTTTATTTGGGCCATCTCATTTAATCCTGACAATGCCTGAGACAAGTAGCAGAACCAGCATGTTCAACAGATGGACATGGCCCAACTATGGGACATGCTGGGTGGCTGGTTCCCGATAACTACATAGTTGCTAATCATGTTTTTCAGAAATCAGTATCATTCAGAAATACATAGGGTCAGGAAGCTGAGGTAGGAGAATCACAAGTTCAAGGCCAGCCTCAGCAACTTAATGAGACCCTACCTCCAAATAAAAAGGGTTAGAGGGTGTAGCTCGGTGACAGAGAGCCCCTGGGTTCAACCCTCAGTACTGTGAAGAAAATGTAGAAAGACACAATATGTAACAAACAAAATCAGAATTTAAAAATCTCGGGGCTGGGGTTGTGGCTCAGTGGTAGAGCACTTGCCTGGCATGTGTGAGACCCTGGGTTTGCTCCTCAGCACTGCATATACATAAATAAACAAATAAAAAGATCCATTAACAACTAAAAAAAATTTTTTTTTTTTTTGTGGTACTGG
>CM053400.1:707689-726448 GCA_028644305.1 Xerus rutilus
GGCTCACGCTTGTAATCCCAGCACTTAGGGAGGCTGAGACAGGAGAATCGCGAGTTCAAAGCCAGCCTCAGCAATGGCGAGGCACTAAGCAACTCAGTGAGACCCTGTCTCTACATAAAACACAAAATAGGGCTGAGGATGTGGCTCAGTGGTCGAGTGCCCCTGAGTTCAATCCCCAGTACCAAAAAAAAAATAAAAATAAAAAAAAATAAAAAAGGCAACACACTATTCTGTAGCTTTTTAAATCTGAGGAAATTTATTTCAGATCCCCTCTCCTCAAATCAGAAATAACTAAGGGTATAAAACAGAAAGCCTCTTTTTAAAGTGCACTGCAGGCACACGGCTTAGCACTGGTCTGATGAGATAAAGACAGCTCTCTGGAAACTCAGGCATTATACAAAAGGGGTTGTTTTGTCCAGTGGATGTGTTCATGTAAGACAGCGTCAATTCTGAGTCAAAGCTCCAAGTTCAAAGAATCTTCTGTATAAGGACACCCTTGAAACAGCCCTAGAGCAGATGAAAGGCTGTCCTGACACAGCCTGAGGCCAGGCAGCCCAGCAGTGGGCAGGACCAAGCAGGCTAACCAGGGGCCAGCAGTGGAGGACAATGCAGGCTAACTGGGAGCGCTCCAGGCTTAACCAGAGAACTTGACTTTGACTTTCCAGATTCTCCCCTTCCAAGAAAGACTTGCAGCACCTGTGAACACACAGGGAAGGACAACCTCCCCCTCACAGACCCTGAATCACCCAGCTGCACTCCATTTCACAACAGCCCTAATTGTCAGAAAAGTCAGTTTTGTGTTAATCAAGCCAGAAGCTGCCATCCAGTTCTGGGGTCTGGAGGCTCACAGACTTGCCTGACCATCGGCTCCATCAGTTCCATCCCCGGTCACACACCAATGTCAGTAAGGAAGCAAAAAGGGAACTGCTTATTCACTTTCTTTTTGCAACATGTACCTTCCGGAAGAATCCAGAAAAGACTATCTTAGCATGAAAACTAAAACCATACTTCCAATCTAATAAAATATCTTTTAGATATTTTATTAAAATATTATAGCTTCAAATCAGAAAATGACTTCTGTAGAAATCTTATCAAAAACAATGCTTGCTCTAGAGACTTCACACAGCCTCTAAAGTGGCTTTCAATTTTTCACAAAACTAATACTTCCATTTACTTGCTAATCATGAAAGATTATATATTTTCTTGATCTCCCAGGCGATCCTGCTTGTAACGGGAGGCTGAGGCAGGAGGATCCCAAGTTCCAGGCCAGTCTGGGCAACTTAGTGAGTCCCTGTCTCAAAGCAAAAGGGCTGTGGAGGCAGCTCAGCGGTGGAGAGCTCTCCTAGCAAGCAAGCACCCGGGTCCAATTCCCTAAAGGTGGGGGTGGGGAACCAATCTCATAAGAAACGGTCCGACCACCTCGCATTATCCGAGATCCCCGCTCGCGGACAGCAACGCGAAACGCACCCGAACCATGAGCTGACACTACAGGCCACCTGGGGTTGCTACACTGTTTACCCCAAGGCCAGTCCCGACCTCCTGGGCTTGTAGATGCCCAACTCCCCTTCCCAAATAGAAATCCTCGCACTGCTGGTCTCCTGCGGGCAGAGAGTGTCACCGCTGTAACTAGGAAGCGTGCCCACGGGCCAACTCAAGCACGGGGCGCTGACGCCACTTCCCAACGTTAAGCCTGCCGTTTAAAGGACCCGAAAAATGCCCGCAGGCCTCGACAGGTCAAAGCCGGGTGTGGGCTCACGGCGGAAACCAGAGGCCGCGGGAGCGCAGCGGCTCCGCCCGCCGGGGCGGCAGGCCCGCCGCCGACCGCCCGGAGCTCCGCGCCGCGCCGGGCCTTTGTCTCCCGCGCCCGCGGGCGGCGCGCATCGCCATCTTGTCGCGGGGCCGCACTCGGCGCCCATTCATTCGCCGGCGCCCGGGCCCGGGCGGCGGGCAGGGCTCGGGCCGGCCGGGCAGGCGTGTGGCCGGGGTCCCGCCGCCGCGCCCGCCCCGCGGGGTCCGCACCCCGCCCGCCGCGCCGTCCGCCCCGCAGGAAGGCGCGTCCCGGCGGCCTTTGTTCCCCGCCGCCCGGCGCCCCGCGCAGGCCCGCCCGCCGCCCGCCGCCTCGCGGGGCCGCCGCCGCCCCACCCGCACAGGGCAGGGCGCCGCGCAGGGGGCGGCCGGCGGCGGCCCGGGAGCCGCGGGCAGGGCAGGGCCGGGCCCGCGGCCGCGCTCACCTCGCCCTCGCCCGGCCCGACGCGCCCACGCCGCCGCCTGGTCGTCGCGCTCGCGGCCCGCGGGCAGAGCCGGCGAGGCTGGTCGGGTCCGCCGCGGTGCTCCCGTCCCGGCCCGCTGCCCTCGCCGCCCGCGCCCGCCGCCGCCGCCGCCGTCCGCCCCTCAGACGCCTCCAGCCATCGGGATGGGCGCGGCGGCCCCTGTCCGCAGCCTCGGGAAACCCCACGCCGCGTCACCGCGCACGGCGGGCGCGCGCCCGCCCGCGCTTCCTCCCGCCCGCACGTGCACGAGCGGCTTAAAGGGGCCGCGTCCCACCCGCGACAGCCTCAGGCCCTGGGCTGGGGCCCGCCGCGAGAACCACCCCTACGACGCGGGCGGCCGCGGGCTCCAGGCCGGGCTCGATTCCTGTGCCGAGCCGCCTGGGCCAGCGGACGGCGATCCCGTGGGGAGGCTGGCGGAGGGGCGCCAGGTCCCACGCCCGAGGGTCGGAAGGCGCCCGGAGCCCAGGCCGGGGAAGGGGCGGGCAGGGTGCGCGGGGGAGCTGGGAGGGCGCAGGAAGGCGGGCAGGAGGGCTGGTGTCCTCAGAAACCGCCGGACCGGTGGTCCTGCCTCTGGCCAGCTGTTTCCAGCTGCCTTCCGGCCGCCCATTCCAACACCTCACCCCACCGTCTCGCTGGGTTCTTCACTCCCATCTGACCAGCTCCCGTCAGCCGGCGTGCGGTTCTTTCCAAACAAAGCCCAGCGCCCTTTTTTCTCTAGGCCCCATCCACTGGCCTCCCTGAAACCAGCGCGACGGCCCCCAAGTGGCCCCAAACCCAGCAGCCTTTCCCACCTTCCTCTCTGCACCCTTAGGCACCTTTCCTTGCCTCCCTGCAGTTGGGCTTCCCTTCTTGTTTTGTGTAACTGGGAGAAATAAGTGCTGCTCCCAGATCGTCCACAACCTCCTCTCCATTCTACTCCCTGCTCCTCCTACAGAGAAGGCCTTCCCTTCCCCTCTCCTGTGGGTGCCTCCTGTCAATACACAGGCACCCCACAGTCCCTCCTTCCTTTTGACACAAGACTCTCCAGGTTACTTTTGTACTTTCCCTGTCCCAACCCTGAACTAGGTCAGTTCCGCAGCAGCCCTGGTTGGGCTAGTGGACAGGAGTCGGGAACAGCCGGTATTCAGGTGCTGAGTGCTCGCTGCTGCTGGGAGATCCTTGCTTCTGATGCCTGTCGGGAGTCCGGGAGTCGTGTGTACATGGGGACACATGTACACACGTGCATACACACCTATATGTGCACACAGTCCCACGGATGTCAGGCACCAGGCTCCTCAGGCAACTGTGCAATTGGGCCAGAACCATGGGGAAAAGCCACACGTGAAGTCACCAGCCCAGTGCCTGCCCCAGCCATCTACCTTGGGGGTGCAGCCAGGGCCTCCGTGTAATCTATAGGCATTCAGGGTGAGTGGGACCTTCCCTGAAACTTACCCTGCAGCCCTGACAGAAATCTTCCTTGTTTATGTGTTTATGGGTGGGGTGTGAGGGGCAAAGTTGAGCCCGGAAAGGAGGCTGCCTCCTGGCTTCATCACCCTCTGATATGCACTGTCAGGCTTCTGGCCCTGGGGACAGGTGCCTTGGACCTTGCTCAAACCCACCAGCAACCCTCAGGAGCTTCTGGACTCCAGGCAGGGCCCCTCCCTGCAGATGATAAGGAGCCAGCCTTCCCCTTTGTACCTCAGAAGCTCCCGAGGGCCCAGCCCCTGTCCTCCCTGAGCCACCCTCTACCTCTTTCAGCCCAGGTTTTTATATTTTTTGTTTCACATCTGCCACCCAGCCCCCTCCACAGTGGGGCAAAAATGAGGGGGTGCCCGAGCCTTCAGCCAGAAGCCCAAGGCTTCTGATCTTGCCGCGACACTCTTCAGCAAGGATCTTAGAGGGCCAGGCCAGTGGTCAACTGAGAGCTGAGCAGGGCCCTAGGGTGGAGGCGCTGCCCAGGATCTGGCTTGGTGCCCAGACTTCTCTCAAAACCCAGGGAGCTGCATGTATAATTTGGATGCCCCTCCCCCATCTGCTCTTCAGCAGGAAATGGTCTAACGGGAAAGTAGGTCTTTTTAAATCTGAATTATTCAAACAATCTGTGCACGTGACTGGGACCCAAAGCAAGGCCTGGCCACGCCTGGGTGCCTCCTTCCAGATCCCAGCTGCAGGGTGACTCTCCTTATCTGGATCCAGTGAGAGGGCAGAGACCTCTGCCCCTTTGTCCTGCTGGGCATCTCTCCCTGTCCTGCTCAACACTCTGGCCTGTTCACCACGCAGACCTCCACATTGCCTCCAGGAGGTGAGATGGAGCCTGGCCCTGCCTCCACACTGCAGAGGAGAGGGAGGAGCACGTGGCGCCCAGGGGACATGAATGTAGGTGACCAGGAGCAGAGCTGTAATTAGTTCCCGCAGGCGACCAAAGGCAGGGGCTGGTGAAGGAACAGGGCCACATTGCTGAGGAGACCACACTCCTCCCCACCCTCTGCATTGTGCCCGAGTGCACTGGGAGCTGGGCGGACCCACAGCCCTGACCTCCTCCTTGAGAGTCCTGTCCATCCACAGCTGTCAGCTTGCTGGAGGGGATGAGGAGGAACCTGTGGAGAGCTGGGTGAGACAGTGAGGGTGTAGACTGGAGAGACCTGGTGGGTGGGTGGCCTGAGACGCGAGTGCCTGGTGAAGTCACAGTGATGTGTCCTGCTGCTGCTGTGTAGCAGAGCTAAGGCGGGTCCTCAGTGGACCTCCTCAGTCTCAGGGAGGAAGCCAGCATTGCCTGCCGGGCCTCCAGCAGACGTTGAAGGACCCCTGGAGTCCTTCCCACTGATGCAGGGAGTCAGCCTGTGTCCCCAGCCTCCCATCTTGCTGGCCCCTGACCCTCCTCGTCACCCACCTCAGTCATAAACCAGACATCCCTTGTGCAGGGCACCAAAACTTGGAGGGCAGCGGGGAATAAGGCTGTGCCAAGTGGGGCAGGGGGCATGTTTCTCCCTCCTCCAGAATTGGACCAGAAGCCTAGGGAAAGCTCAGGCAGCTCCCAGTGGCTCCTGGTGCTGCCCCAGGTGAGCAGAGACCAGACAGTAAAGTGTAGCTCAGACCATCAGCTCCATAAATGCCCTGTATGGCTGGAGGTGGCTGCCTTCCAGGAGCCGAGTGGGAGGATCTGCACGTGGGGAGATACAGAAGTCCTGGCTCCAGCCGACGGCCCAGGCTCTCCAGTGTCACCCTCATTCATGGTTTAAAGCACAAAACTTTCTAATGGAGAAGGAGGTACCCATGAACAAGAAAAGCATAATCCCTGCATGAAAAGCCAACACACACACTCAAGTTGCATCAGTCAGGAGTCAGGTAGCAAGTGGTAGAAGCTTAAACCAGCTTGTGTGGAAATGGGAAATTGTCGGGCTCAGTGCTTGGGAGATCATGGGCAGCTATCTCAGCTATCTCGGCGTCAGGCATCACTGGATCCAGGCCCTTAGTGAGGCAGCTAGGATTCTGTTGCCCACCCTGTCTCTGTTCTCCTGTTTGAGAGATCCTTCTCTCTGCATGGTGAGGAAATGGCTGTTGCAAGCCCCAGGTACCATCACCCCTGGGTTAGACTCTCAGATGTCTGTGTGCTAACTCCACCAGGACTCTCAAGACTTCCTCAGGTTTCCTGTGGCTCTGGGGGCAGGGCAGGGAGAGGCTGTAATTGATGCTTCCATTGGGTTAACCTGGAACACCCAGCACAGAGACAGGAGGGGAGGGCTACTGGACAGTGGAAGAGACCGCACAGGTGGTCCCCCCCTGTCATGGCTCGAGCTACAAGCTGCGTATAAACAGAGGCTTTACTGGTTGCTGGGTTTGTGGTTAGGGTTTGTCTGACTAGCAGCTCTGATTGCCCTCTCTTGGAGCCCTGGGCTTGACTACAGGGGTTAAGCACGACCTTGACAAGGTCAGCCAAGGCAACTCTGAGACATTGGCTTCTCCAAGTGTCCACCTAGCTGCAGAGACGGGACAGCTGGAAGAATGCAGCCTGAGGATGCTAGGGGCAGAGCCCTGGAGTGCAGGAGGCCCAAGCTCCCCTCCCCAGGCGTCCTCAGGGGCATCTTCTAGGACATCGTTACTATGGGCCCAAACCCAGACTCTGACCCTATACACAGAGAAGAGAGCAGGGGGCCACAGCAGGCACCAGGGACACAAGTGGACTATGATGCAGTGACATAGGCCTCAATGCCCACAAGATGAAGCCTGATGGGTAGGCATCAAGGTGTGTGAAAGGGGTGCCCAGAGGTAGCCACTTAGCCAGGCCTTGGGGCTCTGAGCCCTTGGGATTATTTCTGGGCCCCCAACATCCTCCTCCCCTGCCTGGTGTCACCCACAGACCCTAGTGTGCTCAGGGAGGGGTCCCTGGGGCAAGTGAGTGGGGATATGCATACTCTGGATGGACCAGGGCAGGGTACCCAAGGCTTCCCATCTACACCCAGAGCCCTGAGCATGCAGCTCACACACTGACTCCAGGAGGAGGGACAAAGGCAGTCATGGTCTCGAGGGTCAGCACAAGTTGCCCAGGAGGTGGCAGGCCTGCTCTCAGGGCTGCTGGACCTGCTCCAGCCTCTGGCTTTCTCTGCCTCCACCTACCAGTGCCCCTCCTCAGGAAGGAAGCTCCAGCTTCTGGGGATCTGTCTCCCTGGGATGGTGCCTGGGACTCAGCTCCTCCACACCTGCCAGGTAAACAGCTGGAACTTGGGCACACTTGCCAGGGAGCCAGCAGTCTATGCCCGATACTTCCATGAGGTCTGGGCCACAAGGTGCCTGGCTAACGGGCCACAGATGCCTCTGAGAACAAAGCCTTCCCCTGCCCATGGCCCTGCTGGGCCCTGGAGGTAATGGGCAGTTGGAGGAGGTCCCAGTGCCTCAACCTGTGTGCTTTGGAACTGCCGCTCCACCCAGGAAGCCGGCCGCAGTCACAGGAGAGGAAGGTGCCCTGCATAACCCTTCCAGTGTGCAGGAGCCCCCGGGCAGCCTTCCTTGCAGCAGGGGCCTGGGCACGGCTCCACAGTCAGGGCACGCCTGGGGGTGTTGATGTCACAGGGGGGCCCTGGGCACCAGGCAGGCATGGCCTTTCCTCTGGGGCTCTGTCCTGGTCGCTGTCCCCACCGCTCCAGGGACCTCCTGCCTTTCACTCAAGCTGCGGGCATGCCCTGCGGCGCCACTCTGTCGTACCCATTCTCCCAGGCGCAGAAAGCACGCCGTGCCCACCTTCCCTATTACGGATAGTGCCGCTGCCGTGGTGCACCTTGCCGAGTGTTTGTTTGAACATCTACCACAATTCTTTTAAGTATGTACTTAGGAGGGGAACTGCCCCCGTCATGTGGTGGCTCCGCGTTGAGCTTGCTGGGGACTCAGCATCAGACCATCGCACAGCGGCTGCACTGCCGGCAGTGTGGGGTGCCAGTGTCTGCACAGATGACCAACTTATTTCCTTTTTAAAAAGATAATAGCCATTTCTGGTGGGTGTGAAGTGCTATCTCATGGGGTTTTAAATCGCATTTCCCTGACCATCAATAACCTGCAGTGTTTTCTTTCTTCTCTTTAAATAGTTTTTTGTGGTAGATGGACACAATATCTTTATTTTATTTATCTTTATGTGGTGCTGAGGATGGAACCCGGTGCCTCACGCATGCAAGGCGCGCGCTCCACCGCTGAGCCCCAGCCCGGGCCGCCTGCAGTGCTTCCTGTGTGCCTTTTGGCATCCATGGATCTTCTTTGCAGCAATGTCTATTCAAGTCTGTTAGTCAGCTTTGTGTCACTGCGACAAAAACGCCTGACAAGATCCACCTGGAGGAGTGAAGATTTATTCTGACTTGCGGTCCAGGGCTTTCAGTCCACGGTCACCTGGCGGCATCGCTGTGAGCCTGTGGTGGGGCAGAACACCACAGCAAGCAGGGTGCTCACCTCCTCGCAGTCAGGAAGCAGGGAGGGAGTCCGGGGACAAGATGTGCCCTCGGGAGCACACCCGCAGTGCCCTTCTCCCTCCAACCGGGCCACCTCCCACAATTCCCCCCACTCCTGTGGTCCATTCAGCCCTGAATCCATCAAGGCATTAATCCACCCATGAGGTCAGAGTCCTCACTCAAAGCCCCACCTCTGGACTCTGCTGTGTTGGGACCACGCCTCTCACACAGGAGCCTTTGGGGACATTCCAGAGTCACACCATGACCAAGTCCTTTGCCCACTTTTGTTGTTGGGTTGTAAGAGTTCTTTGTATATTTGGGGAAACACAGTCCTTCTGGTTATATGATTGCAAAGATTTACCCCCATTCTGTGGGTTCTCTCCTCTCAGGTGTTGTCTTGTTTTGAGTTCGTAGTGCCAGCCTCACTCTCAGTAGTGTCCTTTGATGCATGAAAGCTTATGATATTTTATTTGTGGTCCTAGGGATTGAACCCAGGGCCTTGCACATGCTAGGGAAGAGCTCTGGCACTGAGGTACATCCCACCCTTTTTATTTTATTTTGACACAGGGGCTGGCCATTGCCCAGGCAACTGGTCCTTTATAGCCCAAGATGCCTGTTAGGTGTCTGGGTAGACAAGTGAGCACAGGTGTTGGGGCCTGGAGGGCCACAAGCTGGCAGGGGCATGTGGTGGGAATACATGGACCCAAGACCTATCCTGGGGCTGCCAATGTGCTCATAAGACGGCCTGTAATCCAGCAGCTCAGGAGACTGAGGCAGGGAGAGTACAAGTTCAAAGTCAGCCTCAGCAAATTAGCAAGGCCCTGAGAAACTTAGCGAGACCTTGTCTTGAAATAAAAAATAAATAAAATAAAAAGGGCTGGATATGTGGCTCAGTGGTTAAGTGCCCCTAGATTCAATCCCCAGTACCAAAAAGAAAAGAAAAAGACAGTAAGAAAGAGGGGCTGGGCAAGGGGCTCCAAAGGTGGGGTGGGCAAGAGGACTGGGACAGGTGGCGTGCTGACCCAGGCATAGGGAAGGTGTGCAGGCTACACCTAGGTCAGCCTAGCTGGCCACCGGGAGAGGATGAAGCAAAGGAGAATGCATAAGGCAGGAGGCCTTCTTGGGGTCATGGAGGTGATCTGTCTTGGCCTCAGGGAGTCCATGCTGTACAAGGTCAGGGCTTCCAAGGCTGAATGTGTGGGCTGGGAGGAGGCTGGGCAGAGGGCTACCCTGGGCCTGGCTCAGCCAGGATGACCCCTGGGAGGGAGACAGGGACTTGCCATTCTTGTAGGTCACTGTGGCCAGAGTACCAGGGAAACTGACACAGGGTGGGTCTCAGGCAGGGACCCAGAGAGCTGTGGGGTCCAGAGCTGGGCCAGGAAGGGGTGGGGTGGGACATGTGAACACAGCCAGGAAGCAGGAAGGGCTAGGTGCCAAGGGGTGAGCTGGCTTCATGCAGGCCAAGAGTGCTAGGCAGAGGGCCTCAGGAGGGAGACAGCGGCCTCTGCCTGGGCCCGCCCCAACCCTGTCTCCACTGCAGGGTTCTGCCCTCTCCTGCTCCTTTCCTGGATCCCTGTTACATTTGTCCATGGAACAGGAACCCCTTCCTCACCCACTCAGGACTGGCCCCAGTGGGCCATTGGTGGGAAGAGGGGTGCTGGGGCGTGCTGCCACCTGGAGGGCTGCACCCTAGTCCTGCTGGCCCTTGCCCCCATCCACACCCAGTGCCGGGTTTCAGACCAATCTTCAGACATGGAGTAGGAAGGGCTTGTCCTTCCGCTTGGCTCCCCTTCCCTGTCCCCTCCCTGCCTTGGGAGTGGAGCTGAGGCAGCTGCCTCCCCTGCGTCTGCCGTCCTGGCCTCTGTGTGAGCTCAGCCCATCACCCCCGTGGAATTACCCCTGACTAGGCCTGAAGCACAGTCCTGGTACCTTCTGGATTTGGGCACTCAGGGAGCTGAGGGCTGGACACAGTCCCTGCCTTCCCCACCCTGTGGCTCCCAGCAACTGTGCTGCCCTGTCCAGCAAACCCAGCACACTCAGGCCAGGCCACTGCACAGGCCCTGGGCGGGGAGTGGGAGAGCCATGGGGCTAGCAGCCTTGTGCTGGCAAGGAACACCCCAGGGCTGCAGCCCCACACGTCAGTCCTTGGGGAACTTGGATCCTAAAGAGGTGGCTTTCCTCCAGGGAGTGCCTCTGGGGCCAGAGGGCTGTTTGTCTAGGATCCTGTCCCTGAGGCTCAGACACCAGCCACCTGAGAGATGATGCAAGGTGTTCCTAAAAGGTGCAATGAAGCGGGGAGGGGCGTGGGGCCCAGCAGGACCTAGAGCAGGGCACAGACCCAAATGGTGGTCTGGGAGGCCCAGGGGCACGGGGCTGGAGATGGGAGAGGAATCAGGGGGATGGGACCCCAGGTAGCAGGATGCACGGTGGAGCTCACAGGCACTGGGATGCTCCTCCTGGGAAGGTTGAGCAGGTGATGCTGGGCCCTGAGGTGCTCCTCCTGGGAAGACTGGGCAGGCAGGTGCTAAGCGTTTTGGAAAGCAGTAGGTATGACCAGGCACATGGGGAGGCTGCCTGGAGCCAGGGCCCCTGGAGTCTCTTACTGTGACGTTTCTCTGAGACAGGCTGGGACTTGCTGCATGCCCTCTGGGGCTCCTCTTGCCCAGGCCTGCCCTTGGAGTCCCCTGGGGCAGGCCTAGGGGCAGGTGGATACCCCTGGAGGTGGGCTCAGCCTGCTGATCAGGTCTTCCAGCCTATTCTTTGCCCTTCCAGCAGCTCCTGGGGTCGCAAGGGTCCTTGTCCCTGACCTCCGAGACATGGAGAGGAAGCCATCCCACTGCAGAGGGTGGTGGGAGTGAGGGCTGCAAGTCAACCCTGACCAGAAGCTCCTAGGGCACTGCCAAGGCCAGGCATGCCTGCCAGTCCCTGCTGCCCCCTGCCCATCACAGCTTGGGGGTTTGCTTCAGGCTGGGGCTGGGCAGAGAAGCCAGGTACTGCCAGTCCCCGTTGGCCAGGGGCTTGTGTCCCCAAGTCTGTTTCTCCTCTGTGCAGTGGCGATGAGGGCAGGGCAGGACAGTGGTGGACGAGCACACTGGGCCTGGGCTGCAGAGCAGTGTGTGACCTAAAGGAACAGGATGAGCCCCAGCCCACAAATACCCTTGATGGCGCCAAGGAGCCCCAGTGCAGGTATGCAGGCTGGCCTGCCTCAGGCTCAGACCTGGCATCATGACCCCACTGGGCCTAGGCCTGGCTGGCTCCTCTGGTGGAAATGCGGACCCACAGGGCAAGGAGGGCTGCTTGGGGATGGGGCTGCTTCTGGGGTAGCCTGGCTCCTGCTTGGACCCCGGGGCCCAGATGTTCAGAGTGAGTGGCATCCCTGCAGCGGGCATCTGGGCCTTGGGGCGGGAGATGTGGTTGGCCCTCCAGGTAGGTAAAAGGGATATCTAGACGGAGCTTTGTTCTTGCAATTGTAGGAAAACCCGAAAGTGAGACTTTATTTTTATTTAAAAAAATTTTTTTAGTTGGCAATGGATCTTTATTTATGTAGCGCTGAGAATTGAACCCAGCGCCTCACCTGTGCTAGGCAAGCGCTCTTCCACTGAGCCACAACCCCAGCCCCAAAAGTGAGACTTTAAAAGTCGCGTTTTGAAACCGGGAACGGGATGAGGCGCCAGGCTCTGCTCCAGCCTGGTCCATGCTCCAAACCCAGGCAGGCAGCCTCAAAGGCCGGGCTTGGCCGTGTCGGCTCCGCCCGGCCCTCGGGCGCCTCCTGGTGGGCGCTCACGGAGCAAACGCCGGGCGGCGCCGCTTCCGGGCCGGGTGAAGGGGCGGTGCCTGGGCGGGTGACAGGGCGGAGTCTGATCCGAATGTCGGGGCGGGGTCAAGTGTCAGGGCGGGGCGGGGCAGGGCCTCCCAGACCGCGGCGGCCTGGGTGCACCTGCCCGTGAGGCGCTGGCTTGCAAGCTGCCCCACCCAGTAGATCTTGGAAATGGAGAAAGCCTAGAGCTGCTTTATCTATCTATCTATCTGTCTATCTATCTATCTATCTATCTATCTATCTATCCATCCATCTATCCATCTATCTATCTATCCATCTATCTATCCATCCATCCATCTATCTATCTATCTATCTATCTATCCATCCATCCATCTATCCATCCATCTATCTATCTATCCATCCATCCATCCATCTATCCATCTATCTATCTATCCATCTATCTATCTATCCATCCATCTATCTATCTATCTATCTATCTATCTATCTATCCATCCATCTATCCACCTATCTATCTATCCATCTATCTATCCATCCATCTATCTATCTATCTATCTATCTATCCATCCATCTATCCATCCATCTATCTATCCATCCATCTATCTATCCATCCATCTATCTATCTATCCATCCATCTATCCATCTATCTATCCATCTATCTATTTATCCATCCATCTATCTATACATCTATCTATTTATCTATCTATCTATCTATCTATCTATCTATCTATCTATCTATCTATCTATCTATCTATCTATCTATCTATCTATCTTGTACCCGGGGTTGAACTCAGGGCTACTTGACCACTGAGCCACACCCCAGCCCTATTTTGTGTTTTATGTAGAGACAGGGTCTCACTGAGTTGCTTAGCACCTTGCCGTTGCTGAGGCTGGCTTTGAACTCACGATCCTCCTGCCTCAGCCTCCCAAAGTGCAGGGATTACAGGCATGTGCCACCGCACCCAGCTCCCACCCTTTTTTTTTTTTTTTTTTTGGTACCAGGGATTGAACTCAGGGACACTTAACTCCTGAGCCGCCTCCCCAGCCCTATTTTGTGTTTTATGTAGAGACAGGGTCTCACTGAGTTGCTTAGTGCCTCGCCATTGCTGAGGCTGGCTTTGAACTCACAATCCTCCTGTCTCAGCCTCCCTAAGTGCTGGGATTACAGGCTTGAGCCACCGCGCCCGGCTCCCCACCCTTTTTTAAAAGTTTATTTCAGCCGGGCGCGGTGGCACACGCCTGTAATCCTCCCTCCCCTTGGACTGCTTTTCTTGTGTCCCCTTCCCGTGTTCTATTAGGTTTATTACATTTTCTTTTTCCTGAGTTGAGATCTGTGGCCCTCTCCTGAACAGCACTGGGACCTTCAACTCACAGCCTCTCCTATTTTATGTTGTTTTTGGGGTTTGGAGTTTGGATTCCCCTTTGTACATCCTTTGTCCAGGCTGGGCTCCCCAAAAGCGGATCCTGGGGTAAGGACTCAGTTTTTCTGGGGAATTGCAGGAATGTCTGTGGGGAACTGGAGGGGGAAGGGAAGGAGAGTCCAGGACTGAGTCAGTGAAGTGAGGAGGTGGGCAGGGCCTCCAGCACTGCAGCCTGGCCTGTGACCACCAAGGAAGCCTCAGTGGGTGGAACAAAGCTGCTCCCTCAGCTCAGTTCACAATGGCTAAACTATGGAACCAGCCTAGGTGCCCTTCAACAGATGAGTGGACAAAGAAAATGTGGTACATACACACAATGGAATATTATTCAGCCATAAAGAAGAATGAAATTAGGACCTTTGTCAGTAAATGGATTGACTGGAGAATATCATGCTAAGAGAAATAAGCCAGTCCCAAAAACCCAAAGGCCGAATGTTCTCTCTGATATGTGGACGCTAACTCACAATGGGGTGAAGGTAGGGGTGCAGGGATGGGAGTAGAAGTACTTCGGATCAGACACAGGGGGATGAAGGGAAGAGACGGAGGACAGGAATAGGAGAGAGTAGAGTAAGTCGGACATCGCTGTCCCAGGTACACACGTGAGGGCACGACCAGCATGCTCTGCATCATGTACAACCGCAGGAAGGAGACGCTATCCCTCATACGCATGTGCCCAAATCCACCCTGCCACGTACAGCTGCTGCTCCCTGCCAGCGTGCCTGCGGAATCCCACTGCTTGTGCTGTCCAGGGCGTGTCACTGTCAGGCCAGCTCCCTCCCCACAGAGCAGAACAGCAGCTTCACCCTCGGTGTCAGCCTACAGCTACCAGGTTGGGTAGCTGTGGTACCTGGGGCACTGCAGGTAGTTGCTCTACCCTCCTGCAGTGCCCCAGTGCCCAGGACTGTCCCTGCCCTCGCCATTGGTAGCAGTGCTTGGCAGCAGCTGCCTGACCACCCGCTCTATGTCCCAGCTCACCACCAGTGACAGCTGCAGTGAGCCCAAGGCCCCTGCTGCAGCTGGGCATCTAGGGTGGATCCCGGTGCCTGGTCTTGCCACAGCTCCGGTTCCCTGAAGCCAATCCAAGATGGAGTTTGGGACAGGAGCTCTGTGTCAGGCCTGGACACTGCAGCAGGAGAGTGAGCAGGACTGGGCAGAAGTCTCTCTCCAGCCCTGAGGGATGTCAGAGTCCCCCTGGGGCTTCAGTGTCCCCTCCTAGCTTGGACCACAGGCGAGGTGCATCTGCAGCTGCAGCTGCTCTGGAGGGATGGTCCCTCAGTGTCTTCTCACTGGAGACCCCAGAGGCTGAGGTGATGCTGTGTGTCTCCCCTCTTCTCCAGGGAGGAGTCACAGTCTCCTGCCCGGGAGGCACCAGAGCCAGGGAAGGCCAGGTTCTCCTTGCTGCACACACATACCTCCTACTGTGGCCTGTCTGCCGAATAGGTACCCATGACTCTGTCCAGACCTGTCCAGAGAATGCACCACCAGGTCCCTGGAGCACACTGTTCCTGAGCTGTCAGGCACTACTGCTGGGAGCCGTTCCCACCCCTTGGTGACCTCCCATATGAAATTCTCCAGAGACAGGAGGACGTGTATGCATATGTACCTACTCATGTCTCTCTCTTTTTGGTGTTGCTGGGGATGTAACCCAGGTCTTTGTGCATGCTTGGCTCTGCCACTGAGCCACACTCCCAGCCTTTTAATGTTATTTTGGGACAGGGCCTCACTAAGTGACTGAGGCTGGCCTTGAACTTGCAAGCCTTCTTTCTGCCTCGAGTCACTGGGATTACAGGCGTGTGCCACTGCACCCCACTGGGGTGAATCTTAAGGACATAACTAACTCTTTTTTTTTTTAATATTTTTTTAATTGTAGATGGACACAATGCCTTTATTTTATTGGTTTGTATGTGATGCTGAGGATCGAACCCAGGGCCTCACGCATGCGAGGCAAGCGCTCTACCACTGAGCTACAATCCCAGCCCCAAGACATAACTAACTCTTAAGTGAAATAAGCCAGAAAGAAATGAGAAATGCAGTCTGACTCCACGTACACAAGCTATTTCAAGTAGTCAGACTCTTAGAATAGAAAGTTGGTTGCCAGGGCTGGAGGAGAGACCTCAGGGAGGAAGGAGAGGGGGCTGTTCAAGGGGAATACAGGTTCTAGAGACCTCTGGCACAACAGGGTGCACACATTAATACTACTGTACTGTGCACCTGAAAATGGTTAAATGATGGAATCCCAGCTAATTAGGAGGCTGTGGCAGGAGGATCACAAGTTCAAGGCCAGCCGAGCAAATTAGTGAGATCTTATCTCAAAAAACAAAAAGGGGGCTGGGATTGTGGCTCAGTGGTAGAGCGCTTGCCTTGCATGCATGAGGCCCCGGGTTTGATCCTCGGCACCACATAAAAAGTAAATAAATAAAATAAAAATATTGTGTCCATCAACAACTAAAAAAAAATTTAAAAAAAAAGGGCTGGGACTGTAGCTCAGTGGAAAGTGCCCCTGGGTTCAACCTCCCGTACTGGGGGAAAATTACATGATGTTCTAATTGTTCTAGGATTTTTCTTCTCTTCCTTCAGTGATCAGAAGAGACACGAGATGGAAAATATCTGATTGCTTGCAGGGGCCACATGGCCTGCCTGGAGGCCACACAGAGGGCCACACAGAGGTCAGTGCTGGAGATGTGACAGAGGGTAAGAAGGTGAGGACCTGTGGTTTCTGTCCTGTCCAGGCCCTGGGCGTGGGCAGGAGAGCAGATGGGGAGAGCGTGGAGGAGAACACGTGGTGCTGCCGCTCCTGGCTCTGGCACCTTAGCCGGGAAGGGGTGGGGTGGGTGCCACCTCAGCTCTGACTTGGCTCCAGGGATCGCAGCTTTGAGCATGAATTCTGAGGCCACTAATATGTCTGCGACCGTCTGTGCTGCAGCCCGGGAGCATCAGGGGTCTAGTGTAAAATCCAAACTCAAAATGGAGTCACTCTGGCTCAGGCCTGCATGTATCTACTAACCTGCTTTTTGTGCTTCTGTGATTAATGCTTTGCTGTGCTTGTTTCTCATGGATGGGGCCAAGTTACAGACTGCCAGACCCCCTGTCCAGTTACCTAAAGTTCCAGGAACTGAAAAGGGACATAGGAGGCGCTGTCACGGTTGAACTGTAAATAACTATAGGTTGAATACTTGCCAAACCCTGTTTTCCTGAGTCATGGAGCTAGCCCACCCTATAATAACCTCTGAAACCCTCACTTCGAGGTCAATCTCTGAAGGAAAGGAGAGCTGACCCCAGTTGATTGGTCTGTGTGCCTATTTCCTCAATAAACTTTGGTGCTTCTGCA
Organism: Xerus rutilus; assembly: GCA_028644305.1. Classification (NCBI taxonomy): domain Eukaryota; kingdom Metazoa; phylum Chordata; class Mammalia; order Rodentia; family Sciuridae; genus Xerus; species Xerus rutilus. The sequence goes on from CM053400.1 coordinate 724,390, forward strand.
GAGTTGCCTGGGCTGCACCTCTTGGGAGGGTGCAGGGTGGATGCAGAGTTGCCTGGGCTGCACCTCTTGGGAGGGTGCGGCTGGAGGCACACTAGGGGTCCAGGAGGCTGAGTCTGTGGTCAATGGCTGTGAGCCACAGGCAAGAGGCAGTTGCTGGGTGTGACTGTCCAGGGCCACAAAGACATGGTCTCTAACTTGCTGGCTTAGACCTCGAATCCTGGGCTTGGATCTGGGTGCTGTGGCTCACCGCATCCTGTGTTGTTAGGGAAGGTGTTGGATGCACACAGCAGGCCTCCTCCAGGGGAAACAGGCCCAGACTGCAGCCACAGCAAAGGAGCAGGATCATACTGGACCTGCCAGACCCAGAGCCAGGGTCTCCTCCACTCCTACCCCCAGCTCAGTCAGGAGATGCCCTGGCTGTCAGCACAGATCTTTCAGCCTCCACAGCTGGTCTGGGACTCAACAGGAAGCATCCTGTAGCCTTGGATATTCTGGCAGGCAGAAGGCTGGGCGTTGGGAGACACCCAGGGCCACACCTGCTCACTCATCAGGTGGTCGAGGGGTTGAGGCTTGCATGTGTGACTCCCCAGGCTACCCAAGGAGAGAGGGGACTGTCAGAGACTGTGCCTGACGGCAGGCCCAAGGGGGGTGGGGGGTGCTGCGGCTTGCTGGGGCTCAGATCTCCACTGGCAGACCTCCAGATTCTGTGGCCAGGCCACTGGCTGGGTGGGGCAGGGAGGGCGTGGGCTGGGCTTTGGGGCCAGCAGTGCTGCCTGGCGGTTCCTTAGGCCTGGGCAGGAGGAGCTGGTGTATATCTGGGGAGGTAGCAAGTGGGTATATCCGCGCGCCACTCTGGCGCCTGGGCACATGGCTCCCAGGAGAGCCAGCTTTGCTGTTCTGAGTGGAAGGCAGGTCAGGTTTCCTCAAGAAACCCCAGAATAGCCCCTGGCTGCCAGGAAGCCTGGCTCTGCCTCCCGGCAACAATCTGGTGTCAGGGCCCACACTCAGCGGCCTCCTCCCTGAACTGCAGACTGAGAGCCCGGCTAGTGCAGGTGGCTGAGGGTTCTGACACACTTAACCAACCTACTTTAGAGAGTCTGCAAGTATCAGCACTGGGCCTGTGGGGGCAGAAGGGCAGCCAGGCCTGGCCCATCAGGCTGGGCCTTTCACAAGAAGTCTCATACAACAGCCTAGGAAGAGGGTCCCCCAGAACAGCAGGAGAGCCAGCACCTCTGGGGAGCTAGCCTAGGAGGCTGCATAGCTGGGTGGTGGGCATACCTGTAATCCCTGCACTTAGGGAGGCTGAGACAGGAGAATCGCGAGTTCAAAGCCAGCCTCAGCAATGGCGAGGTGCCAAGCAACTCAGTGAGACCCTGTCTCTACATAAAACACAAAATAGGGCTGGGGATGTGGCTCAGTGGTCGAGTGCCCCTGAGTTCAAAAGAAAAAAAAAGAAAAAACCCAGCCTTTCCCCCTGGGAGGTTGCACTATGAAGAGGAAACAGTGTCAGGGCCCCGTTGCTGGCCAGTCCCTTGGTGTCCTCCACTTGTCTCCTGACATGCATCTTAGGATAAGGGGATGCCCAGGCCAAGGAGTATCAGGAAGGCCCTGTGGGGAAGGGCTGAGCTGTCCCAAAATAGGGCTGGTAGGATCTCCCACCCATAAAAGGCTTCTGGAGCCTGGACTCCAGGGACCCCAGGCAGCTGGGCCCAGCTAAAACCCAGCTGCCACCACAGGCCGCGTGCTCTGCCTGCAGGGTCCCTGTGCCAGTGTCGCTTTGCCTCCTGACCAGCCAGAGACATGGTAAGGCTGAGCAGCACCGGCAGAGCAGCTGGGGGCTGGCTGTGTGGGCTGAGCCAGGGCTGGGGCAGCGCACCGTGGGGAAGAGCTGGGGCAGGGCTTCTGGGCAAGGAAAATGGCCAGAGTGGTGCCTGCGGGTGAAGGGCCTCCCTGGAGCTGGAGCAGCAGCTGGGGGGCTGGCTGCTGGGCTTTCCCCAGGACTCTTCCCCAGGCTGCCCCTTGGGCCCTGGCTATGGGCTGGGCTGCATGCTTTTCTTTT
>CM053400.1:726548-740283 GCA_028644305.1 Xerus rutilus
GGGTACCAGGGATTGAACTCAGGGGCACTCGACCACTGAGCCACATCCCCAGCCCTATTTTGTGTTTTATGTAGAGACAGGGTCTCACTGAGTTGCTTAGTGCCTCGCCATTGCTGAGGCTGGCTTTGAACTCGCGATTCTCCTGTCTCAGCCTCCCTAAGTGCTGGGATTACAAGCGTGAGCCACCGCGCCCGGCTTGCATGCTTTTCCTTGGAGGCCTTCACCTGGTTGGTTGGGCTCCTCCCTGCACCGGTGCCCAGTGCCCTTTCCCTGGTCTCACCTGGTGTCCACTGCCTTGGCCCTCGGGCCTGGTCCACTGCTTCTGCAGCCTTGCTGTCCCTCTCGTGGCTGACCTGTGCCCTGGTTCCTATGCACCCACCCAGTCCTCCCCACCCCACCCCCGTCCCTCACCTGGAGCCTCTGCACATCTGGGAGGCCTGCTCTGCACTGGAGGCCTCCTTTTTAAGCATGTGTGTGCCCTGAAGGGTGGCCAGGTGGACAGACACTGGACAGTGGGGCAAGGGGGCCCCTGGTGAGGCTGGGTGCGGGTGTCCCCTGCAGACAGAGCGCCTGTCGGCTGAGCAGATCAAGGAATACAAGGGGGTCTTTGAGATGTTCGATGAGGAGGGCAACGGGGAGGTGAAGACTGGCGAGCTGGAGCGGCTCATGAGCCTGCTGGGCATCAACCCCACCAAGAGCGAGCTGGCCTCCATGGCCAAGGACGTGGACAGAGACAGTGAGTGGGGCCTGGTGGTGCACGGCAGGGTGCATCCCTGGCCGGGTCACGTGCGTGACAGTGGGGGAGACAGAGCCAATGTGGGGGTGGAGTGGGGCCCGGGCACCCCTTACTGGAGGGGGCGGGGACGAACTCCTTGCAGACAAAGGCTTCTTCAACTGTGACGGCTTCTTGGCGCTGATGGGGATTTACCATGAGAAGGCCCAGAACCAGGAGGGTGAGCTGAGGGCAGCCTTCCGGGTCTTCGACAAGGAGAGCAAGGGCTACATCGACTGGAACACGCTCAAGTAGGGAGGAGGGTGGGCAGTGGGGCGGGCGTGGGTGGGGTGGGCACGGGCAGGGCGGAGGGGTGGGCACGGGCTGGCACGGCAGGGCCAGCGGAGTGGCTCAGTGTGGGGACCCGGCAGGTACGTGCTCATGAACGCAGGTGAGCCCCTCAATGAGGTGGAGGCTGAGCAGATGATGAAGGAGGCGGACAAAGACGGGGACGGAACCATTGACTATGAGGGTGAGCGGGGGCGGCACTGGGAGCTGAGCGCCCGGCCATCCAGGCTGCTCACCTGTCCCTCTGCCCCCTAGAGTTCGTGGCCATGATGACCGGAGAGTCCTTCAAGCTGGTTCAGTAAGAGCAGCTGTTGTGGCTACGGGAGGCCTGCCCAGGAGGCCGCGGCTTGCCCCGCCTGCCCTGCCCCTAACTGTGTCAAATAAATGCCCCAGTCTGACTCCTGTGTGCTTCTCTGTCCCCAGCCTGGAGGGAGGGGTGGCGAAGGGGTGGGTCCGGAGAAGGGTCTTCTGGGGCAGCCACGGGCACATGGCCCTGGTCACTTCTGAGACACTTGACCTGGTCTCTGAACAGCAGCCTAAAGGCCAGATGGGCTACATGCTTGCCCTGGGTGCCACACTGTGGGTGGCTGCCTTGGGCCCCCCTGGGGCCCTGGGGTCCCAGAGCGCTTCCCATATAGGCGGAGACCATTCAGACATAAATTTTATTCTCTCTCCAAAAAGCCATGGACACCACAGAGGGCCCTGAGTTCCCAAGTCTCAGGCCTCCAGGGCCTCCTCCAGGCTGAGGACCTGAGGGGGCCTGGCCAGGGGCTGGGACTGAGAGCATCAGCCTGCCTCCGGGGGTGGCTGACACAGGGCTGTCTGGCCGGCCAGCGTTACATAGCAGCGAGGCCAGGCCTGAGGCAGTGTGCTGGATGGCTGACCTTCCCAGGGGAAAGGATGATGGGGCAGGCCAGGGGACCTTGGCTCCAGGGGTCAGGACTCCAAGTGCTTTGGCTCCAGGAGAGCTTTTCTGCCTGCTTCAAGGGATTCTGGGGTTACTGCCAGGCTGCTGAACCCTGGGGCTTGGCTCCTGGGGCCCTGGACTGGTCTCTAGGCCCGAGGTCCCAGGAAGAGGACTGGGTTTTTGGGAGGGGGCTGGCTCCTCTCCTCTGTGTTTTGCCATCTTGAGGGCCTCATCGTAGGACGGTGGCAGCTCAGGTGCGTATAGGCTATAGGCAGGAGGGGCCATGGAGTCAGGGTCCAGTTCCCCAAAGGGCAGGGGTAGCTGCACGTCCAGCGGGTATTGCACGGAGCTGTAGGCTGCAGGAACCAGAATGGGTTTATGGACGTGGCGCTGGCATTCACCTCCTAAGCCCCCTCCCCCTGCTGGTTGGTGGGCCAGGCACTCACAGGTCACAGTGCTATGCACAGGGCTGTCGCTGTCCACGGGGATGACCGTGAGGTCGCAGGGTTGCCATACGGGGGGCAGGTGTGTCTGTGTGTGCACCTGCTTCCGGAGGCAGCAGACCCGGACACAGCTGGCGGTGACTCCACACAGCAGCAGCAGGAGGACAGCGAGTAGGACGAGCCTGGCAGGAGCGAGGCCCACCACCAGACTGACCCTCGGCCACCAGGCAGCTGCGCCCTGGGGCCAGCCGTGGCCCAGCCACCCAAGATGGGACAGCAGCCAGGTGAAAAGAAACCCAGAGACTGTCCTTCTATGCCAGAGACCTGCGTGGCCAGAGCCGGACTGGAGAGACCTGCCTGCCCTGGCCTGCTGCGGGGCCTGCCCTGGCTGTCTCTCCAGAGCTGGCCAGAGGTGGCCTTGGGCTCACTCCCAGGACACATTGTCCCCAGTCCACGTACAGTCCTTGTGCCTTCTGGCGGTGGTGACCAGGCTTTGCTCTGAGGCTGCCCAGGGCCCCAGAGCCTTGCAGTCAGCACCAGCCGAAGTGACCGGGTGCCGCGTGGGATCTGGTGAGTCCAACAGGGTCTCCCCCCAAGGCGAGCCGGGCCGCGGCCTCACTTACCCCACGTGCCACAGGCTGCTCCAGCGGGCCTGGGAAGGGCACCTGCAGGGACAGCAGCACCTGGAGCGGGTGGGCACCGGCCCCAACGACCTCACCACGCAGCCTCCCCGCGGCGCGGGCTAGGCCCCGCCTCCTTCATCCCCATACCCACTTACTGGTCGGAGGGGTCGCAGCTGCGGTCCGCCGAGCCCAGCGCCACCTGCGGGGACAGCGGTGAGCCCAGGCGGGGCGTGGCCGAGCGCAGACCCGCCCCGAGTGCCCGAACCTCACGCGCAGCCCAACCCACCTGCGGCAGCGGCAGGAGCGGCAGCAGCAGCAGAATCCCCTGGGCAGCAGGCGGCCGCGGGGCCATGCTCCGCGCTGTCGCCGAGCCCAGCAGGCTGGCTCGCGGCTGCCCGAGGCCCCGCCCATCGCGACCCGCCCGCGCCCTGGGATCGCCCCGCTGCGTGCGAGCCCCGCCCCCGACGCCCGCCCACGCCCGCGCCCGCTCTTTGAACGCTGCCTCCTTGAGGGCCGGTCGGTGGTGCCCGCCGCTGCTGAGTGTCCCTGGCTCAGGGTCACTTGGGCTTGGGATGGGCCGCCCAGGCCCGGTGCCGGCAGGTCTCCTTGGCGCTGCTCCAGCCTGTACTGCAGCTGGATGAACTTGGCTGCTGGCCCTCCTTCCTCCTGCCTTGGCTGTGCTTGATCTTGCAGGGCCATCACCGAAGAGGAAGGAGTGGACCACCCAAGCACAGCCCAAGGCTGGCCCAGGGCTGGAATCCTGGACCCAGAATACTCTGCTCTCTCGCAGGAGGAAGAATCTTCTGCGGAGCACATCCTTATGAGGCCTGACATGAGCTGGTGGACTGCCTTCCCTCCCATCTGGCCAAGAAGCATATCCAGGGTCTGGGGGGTCAATGCTGGTCAGCCCCAGTGGGGGCAGCAAGGAGCCTGGCTCTGTCACTCTAAAGTCTTCTGCAAAATGCTGCAGGGTCCACGTTGCTCAGGGGCAATGGCAGGCTGCTAATGCCAAGGGCCCTGAGCAGGCACCCAGACACACCACCCCTCCGTTCACCCCTGGTGGCTGGCCCTGGGTTGGGATGACAGGGGGCTGTGCTGTACAGACAGGAGGGCCAGGCTGGTTTCGTGCACAGCAAGTCATTCTCTTGAGGGAAAGAGCTCGCAGATGGTAGATTGGGGTGTAGGAGCCTCTAGGGCTGGGAATGGATCAGAACCCAGAAAGCAGAACCCAGGGTTCTCAGACAAGTGGAACCCAAACTCACAAGCTGGGCCTCACTCTGGCCCCTGGCTGGTCCCTGAGGCAGGAACATGGGAGAGCCGGGCCCTCGACCTTTGCTCACTCCTTGTTTGAGGCCAGGGTACTGGAACTCCAGAGGTTCCAGGAGGACTAAGGGACCTGCCCTGGAGTCTGGAGCCCCTGCTCCCCTTCTCTCTCCTCCTTGCACCTGAGTCTGGGTCAGTCTCAACGCTATCCCTGTGCTGCCCTGTTGTCCCTGTGCCCCAGGTTTGGGGATCTCCCACTGTTTGGGCCAAGTGATCTTCCCACAGGTGTCTGGCAAGATCCCCCCACCGCAGAGGCCCTGCCAGCAGACTGCTGGGCATAGGGGTTGCAGGGCCACTTCCCAGAGCCCTGTCCTTCTCCCCGTGCGTGTCATCCACACTGCAGCTGCACGGTTGGCTCGTGGAGTTTATTGACAGGCCTGAAGGGGTGGCTTTCCTAGGGGCCTCCAAAGTCTGGGTAGGTCCTCATGGGTACAGGTCTCAGGCTGGGAGGAGTTCATGAGCTGAACAGGACTTATCCCTGGTTGAGCGTGGGGCTCAGGGAGAGGGTGCTCTTAGGCCCTGGGCTTGTGGAGTCTAGCACAGCAGGAAGTGGCCATGGACTGGGGAACCCTGGTCTTGGGGCCATTCAGGACGCTGACCATTTGAACCTGCCCAGCAGGGGATGCCCAGGTCCCAGCCCCTGGGGTGTTTGGCCAGGCCGACAGCCTTCTGAAGACGTCAGGCATGGCTGGGAGAGTGCAAGAAGCTCATGGAGCTGCTCCTGTGGTCTCAGGGGCCAGTCACCACATTGGCTACAAAGATGACCTTGTAGGTCTCCTTCACGTCCCCTCTGAGCTGTAGCAGGGCTGATACCATGAGAGGGTGGTCCGGCTGGAACAGGAGGGGGTGGGAGGGAGGGGAACCTCAGCCAGTGGGGCCCTGGGCAGAGACAGCTCTCTCCTGCTGCTCTGCCTGTCTCGTCCGGTGGCCCCCACGCCCTGTCCCCCCCCCTGTGGCCCCACACGCCCCCTGCCCCCCGCAGTCATGCTTCATTAGTGGGGCAGGACTGTCACCCTCCCAGCCCAGAACTCCTGACACCTACATCAAAGTCAGCAGGTGGCACCCAGGAGATGCTGATGGTCTTGGTCTGGCCACGTTCCACGGAGCCCTTGGGGGGCTCAATGGAGAAGCCCTTGTGCTGCAGCCATGTGACACTGTCCAGGCTGAACTCCACGATCTGTCGGGCATCGGCACGGCTGGAGGCTGATACCAGGCACTCCCAGGAGGCAGCATGGGGGGGACATGTGTGCCCAGCCCTGCCCAACCCACAACTGCAGGAAGCCCAGTGAGAGGCCAGGGCTGCCCAGGGCAGGGAAGGTCAGGGCTGCTGTCACCTTCTTCGGAGATGGCTGGGTGGTCCTGATGCAGCCCACCTGCAGCTCTCGGGTGGCAGGTAGGGCTGGTGTGTCTGTATCAAACTGGACGTAGTTTAGGGTCACCAGGATGGGCTTCAGCTCCTCTGCTTCTGGAGAGGGAAGGCCTGCCTGGGATCACTCAGGTGTGTTCCAAGACAGTGAGGACAGTTGCCCAGGGTCAGGCAGAGGGGTGGAGGGCTGGCTGGGACCCCCTCCAGCACTGGGTGGCAGTGCCAGTCCTGCCTGGCTCTACAGGTGATGAGTGGGGAAGCCTTGCCATCGTCTTCTGGCCTGGCACGCCCACTTGCCCGCTACTTCCTGAGGTGGCCGCAGCCTCCCCTCCCCTCCCCATGCCAGGCTCACCCTCTCTGTGCTCAGGGTCGAGGGCAGACATCACAGTGAGGGACTCCACAGGCACATCCAGCGGGTCTCCTCCCTCCACAAACATCATGTGCTCCCGGGCAGCACCCTTCAGGATGATCTGGTGGGAGATTTTCTGGGGACAAGAAGCACAACTGCCTGTCCCTCCAGCTCCAAGGCAGGAGGGCCGAGGTTGGCTCAGAGTGGGGCCCCACAGGACCAGTCACGCTGGCCTCTACCCAATGACCCCAATGTGGTGCCCTTGGCCTGGGAAGTGGGCAGCGCAGGGGAGGGAGGGAGGGCAGGTGCCCGGGCGAGGAGGAGTAGTCCCCTGGGTCACAGAACAGCACCTTTTCAAAGAGCACCACTTGGAGCCGGTCAGAGAAGTAGAGGCTCTCATGATCTGGGCTGAAGGTCACTGTGAAGTCCTGTGCCTTCCCGGGCTCCATGACACCCTCCACTGGGACCACACTGAAAACGCTCTGGCCATTGTGGTTCTGCGTGCCTGCGGGTAGGGCAGTGGGTGTGGCCATTGCCCTCTGTCCCCAGCCCTGCTACTTGAGCTTTGCCTCTCCCACTTGGCTCCCCCACCTGGCTGGCCCTGGCGCCTTTGCACACGGGTCCCTCTCCCCTCACTGAGCCCTCCAGCCCAGCCACCCGTCCTGCCCACCGCTCCTGAGCTCCAGGTGCTCCATGCTCCTGCTGCGCTGCTCCCCTCCCCTTCAGGTCCAGTGCACCGGGGAACCATCCCTGCCTGCTCACCAACTAAGTCTGTCCTCTGGGTGGCTGAGGCCAGGAACTGAGGCAGCTGCTGCCGGGCCAGGGCCCTGGTGCTGGAGAGGCTGTCCAGCCGCAAGGAGAACTTGATGGGGAGCGAGGAGTCGTTCTGCAGCTGCAGGAGGCCGAGTGTCACTCACTGGCCTCTTCCTGTGGTCAGTGACTGTAAGCTGGTCACCTGCAGCTGCACTCCACTAAAGACCGGGAGGCTATGTACCTCTGGGTTCTCTGGCCCTGTCTCCGACCATGGACACGCTCAGGGCAGGGTTCTGGGCTGTTGGTACCTACTCCATCCCACCTTAGCTCTTTCCCAAGTTGGTGGCCAGCTCTGTGCTGCCCTCTGTCCTGCAGAGCTCCTCTTCACTGAACCCACACCCTCATCCCGTCTCTCCCCGCCTCACTGCCCTGAGAGTGCTCCTTCTGAACACAATGTCTGTCCCTGGCTCTGCTTCCAGGACTCCGCCTGAGCAGGCTGGGAATGAAGTCCTCTCAGGCTGCTTGAGCCCAAGACTGAGGCGTCCCTCAGACAGAGGGGCAGCAGGAGTCAGGACCTCCCTCATGCACAGGGAGCCCACAGGACAGTATGGCCTCTTCTTGGAGGTCCAAAAACACTTCCTGGCCCTCAGGGGTTCCAGAATTGAGCTCCAAAGGACCCTTTGTTCAGTAGCAAAGCAGGAGAGTGGTGGAGGGGGCTCTGAGCAAAGGCCCTAAGGCAGAGGGAAGAGGAAGGGACAACCTCAGCATTTGCAGAAGCAAGGGCCCCACGTCCCCTGCTGGAGGGGGCAGCAGAGAGGACAGCTGCTGGGGGTAGCCTGTGCCTCCACTGGCTCCCCAACCAGCTGGGCCTTCCAAAAGCAGGGCTGACCCCTGGCAGGACCCTTCACCTTGAAACCCGAGGAGACGGACTCTCTGGCAAGCACGTAGCCCATGCTGAGCACATTGCCTTCAATGGAGCACGTGACCATGGATGCCACGCCCATGCCCGTGAGGGTGAGGGTGAGGGTGCCTTTCTTGCTGATGATGTCCAGTGTTTCTTGAGCCTAAGGAGACCACTTCCTTTACCAAGGAGCAGACATCTGTCTGCCAGGCATGGGGAGAGCTCTGTCAGTGAGCAGCTGCCTTGTGGCATGTCCCTGCAAAACGGCCTGGAGCCCCTGGCCGCCTCTGATGTGCCAGCAAGGGGGTGCGGAGGGCGTGCTGCTCAGGGGCTGCGGCTCTGCCAGTCCAGGCCTGAGTGCACGGTGGTGTCTGCAGTGCGGGGCGCCCAGGCTATCACGAGGGATCCGAAGGCCACACATGCTTCCCAGGACCCTGGGCTCCGGGGGCTGGGGGCTGGCGCTCACCAGGATGCTCTCACGGGGTGAGAAGGACAGCATCAGCACCTGGGTCTCCCCTGAGCACAGCTTGTTGAAGGGGTTCAGCAGGGTGAAGGGGCCTCTGGGGTTCAGCACCGAGAACTCCACCTGAGGCCCATGTCAAGGAGGAAGACCTTGGTGCCCCGGCCCTGCCCAGCCCCACACAGGTGTGCTCCCGCCCCAGCGCTGCCTGCGCCGGTGTGGACCAGGATACAGCAAGGTCCTCGGGGCAGACGTTCTGGAGGGAGATTTTCTTTACACCGCGGTGTCCTGAAACGGCAGAGAGCGTCCTGTCAGTCCTGGGCCCATGGAGTGTCTGTCCCTCAGGTAGAGCATGGCTGGTGCGGGCTTGGTGGGCCTGGGTCCTTGGGGTGGAGCAGAGTGAGGGGTGCTAATGTCCGGGTCAGTCAGGACTCACCTACAGCAATATCGCCAAAGTTAAAGGTGGTCTTGCCTTTGTTAGATGTCACCACGATAGACGGAGCCACTGCTGGACACCACAGCTCCAGGTACAGGGTGTTATGGGGGCTGGGTAGGCAAAGGCACGCTGAGGGCACAGTGGGGCATCCCATGCCCACCTGGGCCCCAGATCTGGTCAGCAGTTGAGGAGGAGCAGCAATTTTGCAGCTAACCACGCCCCTTCCTGGCCAAGCGTCCCACACCTGAAGCTCAGGGGTTCTGATCCCTTCCTGTCTTTGACATCACCACTGGCCACGACACACGGGACCACGAACTTGTCAAACTTCCCCTGGAAAGTTCTGGCCAGGGCAGAGCGAGCAATCTGGTATTCGTGGGAACTGGAATGAAATGGACAAGACGTGCTGAGGCTCCTGCTCATGGCCGACCCTGGCCGCAGGCCCCTTCTAGGCCGCGTCCCTGGGCTCCATAGAGGTGATCCCCAAGGCCATGCCTGCTTCCTAGGACCCTAGGCTCAAAGTGGCCTCTCCAGGTCTGATCAAGGGACAAGAAAGGGGCAGCTGATTGGGGCCACTCTGGGTCCCAGGCCGTGGCTGCCCAGTTCTCCGGGAGCTGGCCTTCCTACCCTCTTCGCGCCCCTTGGGAGCTCCTCCCTGCTCCTGGCCTGGAGTCAGCCTATACAGGGGGCCTGTTCAGAGGGCCTCCAGGCCCAAGAATAGGGCAGCAGGTGCCCAGGAGGGGAGCACCTGGACTTCGTGTTGGAAGCCGGCACGCTTGCACCTCCAGCTGTGCATCTCAGGCAGCCGATGGGAAGGTGCACTGGCCTGAGGGGCACCCCTCCCAGCCCACCTGACCCTGAGCTCCTGCTCCTGCTGCTGTGGGATGTGGGAGGCGACCGTGGGTAGCACCCGCTCCCGGGTCCTCAGGCGGAGCGCAGAGAGGGACTGCCTCCACAGCTCCTTGCTTTGGCTGAATGTATCCTTTTGGAACTGTAAGGGAGAGCAGCTGGCTGTGGGCTGCCCAGTGCTCTGCCCTGTGTCTGCAGACCCCACGCTGCCCCCGCGGCTCCTCTAGGGCCCAGCCCCACAGGCCCAGCTGCCCGCTGCATGGAGGGCTCCATGAGTTCAGCTTTGGAGCAAAGAGGACCCAGGAACTGCCTCCAGGAGAGGCCAAGGGTTGGGGTCAAGCAATGAAGACCGGTGAGTGTGCAGGGCCCGTGAGGCCCCAGCACAGAGACCTCTGGGCTGCCCATGACTGCATGTCCACAATGGGAAACTGAGGCAAAGAGAGGTAAGGAGTCTGTGGAGTGGGGTTCCAGGCCCTGGAGCCTCTCTAAGTGTCCCTGCCCTCCCACCCCACAGGAGACCCGTGCTCCTGGCTCGTTCTTGTGTGCACACAGGAGACACGCGGCCTGGGCGTGGGAGCAACCACACAGCTCTCCAGGGTCAGTGCAGCGTGCTCTTGGGGTGAGGCTGTTTGTGGGGTCCACCTCCCTGAGGCAGCTTACGTGCCTCCCCCAGGGTGGCGGGAGGCTGTGCTTGCGTTTATCACATTCCTGCCCACGTTCCCTGCCACCCTCTAGGTGGCTCAACTCCCACCGCCTGGTGCTGCTTTCAGGAGGAGGGAGGGGTCTTGCAAGAGAGCTTTCTACCTCTTGAGACAGTGCCAGAAGTCTGCCCTGCACTCCGGTACCCGGGCACCCCTTCCCACCGACTGCCCGCCTCGCCCCTTCTCTTGACGCTCCACGCACTGGTTTGTTCTGGATTTCTTTGTTCAGGACCTGGAGGGCCTCCTCGTGGATCATCTCATGGGGCAGCACAGGCCGGAAGGCCACCTGGACCAGGCATCTCTGCGGGAAGACGCTGGGACTGCCATCCTGCTCCAGGAGCTCAGAGGGCATAGGTGGCCCTCGCCTGTGCCCTGCCCTCCTCAGCAGCCTGCACCTTCCTTCTTCCTTCTACCCCCAACAAGTCCCCTCTTTGAGATTTCAGCCCAGATGTGCCCCTTCCAGGAAGGCCTTCCCTGGCCACTGCCCCAAGAAAGTGGGATGGGCTGTAGCATAGCATTTCAAGCCTTCCCCCATGCGGGTGGGTACTGAGCAGGGTCCTGAGTGGGCCAGGACTTCACCCACTGTCCATGAGGCTCAAGTGAGAAATGGAACTTCTTTTCCAGCCACTGAGCATCAGGGTGAGTTCCTGTCCCCTAACCTGTGTCCTGTATGGACCAGCTCTTCCAACCCATCTCCACTCTGGGGCTCTGTTAGCCTGTCTGCAGCAAGTCCCAAGAGAAGTCATCTTCAGGACAGTCCAGGAGCCTCCCTCACCACCCCACCCCACCTGCTCGGCACAGCAAAGGACAGGATAGGGGAGACAGAGGGAGAGGGGGAGAGAGAGAGAGAAAGAGGGAGAGAGGGGAGAGGGAGAGAGACAGCTACCACCTGCAGGATCCTCTTGGACATGAGAACCCTTATTCAAGTAGCATTTTCTAAATTTGATGAGATGCATGTTGCATGACTGTACCCACTGAAAGAAACCCTGCTGGGTCCGGCAGAGCACCCTGGTGGGAGTGGCCACAGCCCGTGCTCCTTATGACAGGTGCTGTGAGGCCATCCACCATGAGGTCCTGTTCAGCTTGTCTGAGGGTCTGCCCACCCTTCTCCCAGCCCCCAGACAGGTGTCTGCTGGGGCGGCTGTCTGGGGGTGCTCCCTGCCTCCCGGTTCAGGTGGGCCAAGGGCAGGTGGGTCAAGGGCACGTGGCCCAAACCCCACTCTGTGGCTGTGGAGGCTTCCCCAGCCCTGCTGTGGCTGGAGCCCTGTGTGTAAGGGTGGGTCTAGCCTGGCACCCCAAGGGTAAATGCAGGTGTCCTGAACCCTTGCCTCCCAGCCCAATGGTGCAGCCCCTGCTCACCTTTCCTGGCAACACGGTCCCCACCAAGGGTGAGATGGTGATGGGCGAGTCTGAGGGCAGCAGAAACTCAAAAGACATGGGTCCCACGGGGGAGGCCTCCTCTGAGCTGACGTGGGGCCCAGAGCGGGGCAGGGAGCTCACACTTGTGTGGGAGTTGATGACGTACAGCCTGGCCACGGAGGTGTCGTACAAGGGGGTGGCTGCAAACTTGATCTGGTAGTGCGACAGCTCCAGAGGTGGGTGGACACCCACAGCGCGGCAGGATAGCTTGAAGCACCTAGAAGTCACTGGTGTAAGCAGTGCCTCGCCATGGAAGGGCATCTATGGGGGCACACAGCCCCCATGCGCCAGGATGGTGGCCAGTTGCTGTAGCTACTTGCTACCCTGTTGATATTTTGAAGATACCCTGCATCCCTGTGAACAATTTTGGTGGATGGCTAAAACAAGCTTAGGTGGTTGTAAAGGAGGTGATTTGTGGCTTAGTATTTTAAATATTTGTTGACATTTAAAATTAAAGCTGATAAATCACTCAATAGAAGCAGGGAGTCCTGCATACCATAATGAGTTGATTCCTGGCGCCTTCCATTAAAGAACAAGAACAGTGATTTACATTTTTGGGGGTGCACTGGGGATTGAATCCAGGGGTGCTTTACCACAGAGCCACATCCCTGGCCCTTTTTATTTTGTTTTTTATTCAGATACAAGATATTGCTAAGTTTCTGAGGGTCTCCCAAGGATGCTGAGGCTGGCCTTGAACGTGGAATCTTCCTGCCTCAGCCTCCTGAGTCTGTGGTTGCCGGTGTGGACCACCATGTCCAGGGGGATGCACCCACTTTAACCACTGGGAAAGCTGACACCCACACTGCCCTTGCACCCAGTTGCACAGTACTTTCCCATCAGCGTTTATTTACTTATTTATTTTGCAGTACCAGAGATTGAATCTGGGGTACCTCCTCACCCCTGAGCTACATCCCTAGTCTTTTCACTTTATTTTGAGATGGGGTCCTGCTAAGTTGCTGAGGATGGCCTTGAACTTGCAATTCTCTTGCTTCAGTCTTCTGAGGCCCTGGGATTGCAGGTGAGGCCTCCGTGCCTGGCTTCCCCAATAGCTTTTATCCTAAGAGAGTGTGTGTTTGTTGGTAGGGACTGAACCCAAGGCCTAGCGCATGCCAGCAGGTGTCTCAGGTGAACTGCGTCCCAGCCCTGATCACATGGATTTTCATGCTTCCTTTAAAGGGTGGTACGATCATCTTGTCAACTTGGTCTATAGCAAAAATGTGTTGTTGAAATATTCCAATATAGGGGCTGGGGTTGTAGCTCAGTGGTAGAGTGCTTGCCTCGCATGCAGGAGGCACTGGGTTCGATCCTCAGCACCACATGCAAATAAAGATATTATGTCCATCTACAACTAAAAAAAAATAAAAATAAAGAAATATTCCAATATATATTTTTATAATCTGTGACCACAGGCTCTAAATGTTAACAAAATCCCTCTGGATGGAGATATTCATATTATTAGTAGTATTCAATTAATTGAAAAATATGAATGTATAAATCAAGTAAAAATCGCACATGGGATGTAAGTTCACAGCTGCCCCTCTGGTGCCGGGTTAGGGACCCTCTGGTCGGCAGGCTCACCTGTTTATCTCAGATTTGCAGACCAGCTCGAAGTTGTACTCCCTGGCCTTGGTGGGCTGGAAGATCACATCCAGCGGCAGCGCCTCCAGAGGCAGGATTGTCCCAAACCCGTCATTGGGCTGGATGTCCACAAACTGAGAAATAAGAAGGCACTAACTCCACACTGACAACAGTGTGGGCTGGCCGTGTGGGGGACGAGTGGACCCAGTGCAGGGTAGGTGTGAGGGCACACAGCTGTGTGTGGGGCACAGGTGAGCGTGCATGAGCATTCACTGTGTGTGGGGGGGCACAGGCGAGCGTGCATGACCATTCACTGTGTGTGGGGCACAGGTGAGCGTGCATGAGCATTCACTGTGTGTGGGGCACAGGCGAGCGTGCATGAGCATTCACTGTGTGTGGGGCACAGGCGAGCGTGCATGAGCATTCACTGTGTGTGGGGGCACAGGTGAGCGTGCATGAGCATTCACTGTGTGTGGGGCACAGGTGAGCATGCATGAGCATTCACTGTGTGTGTGGGGCACAGGCGAGCGTGCATGAGCATTCACTGTGTGTGGGGCACAGGTGAGCATG
>CM053400.1:740783-775350 GCA_028644305.1 Xerus rutilus
TGTGTGTGGGGCACAGGTGAGCGTGCATGAGCATTCACTGTGTGTGGGGGGCACAGGTGAGCGTGCATGAGCATTCACTGTGGGGGGCAGATGTGAGCGAGTGTGTGTGAGAATCAAGGTGGGGCCACCTAGGAAGGGAAAGTTCTGGAAGGCAGGGAGGGGTGAGGGTGTGGAGCCCCAAGGGTGCATCCCACCAGAAGAGGTAGAGAGCTAGGAGGACGGGGACCAGGGAGGGTGGCAGGGACAGGAAGGGGCCAGCTGGGAGGGACAGCAGGGTGTGTAGGCAGGAAGAGGCTGGGCCTGGGAACAGTGTCCGGGGCCTGAGCACAGCGGGCACCTTGGGGATACCGACGAACCCAAACTCCTGGGGCAGGAGCGAGTGATTGTAGAGGATGATCTCGGCCCTGATGGCCTCGTAGATGGTGCTGTAGCCGAAGTCCAGCTCCGAAGGGCTGAGCTCCAAGTCAGAGGTGGTGACGATGGCCTGCATGGTGAAGCCCACTGGTTTGATCTGTGGTACAAAGGGCAAGTAAGTGTCCCTGAGCACTGTCCCTCTTTCCCACTGTGCAGGCGCCCTGTGGCAAGAGGCAGTCGGGCCACAGCAAACAAGGGTTGGTGCTGAGCTAGGGCGCCACCTCGGAGGCCTCCCTGGGTGCAGGACCCGCTCCCCAGAGCAAGGCTCTGCTCCCCAGGGGCAAGTGGTCCTTCCAGGAAGAGCCCTGCACAGACCTGGTCAGCTACCCAGATGGTCATCGGAGCCTCCAGAACTCTGCTCTCCTTGTCGAAGTACTTGCCAGCGTCTTCGGGGAGGGAGTGCCTGTGGGAGAAGGCACACCAAAGCCCCCTTCATGTCAGGAGACAGCAGGGAGGCTACCCAAAGTGGCACTGTGACATCCACAAGAGCCACCCACAGGGATCCAGGTGCACTGGGGCTTGCATGGTGCAGACCTCCGAGCAGCAGGGGCACTGGGCCCTGAGGCCTCCACAAGCAGCAAGCTGCTCCAGAGAAAGGACCAGGTGCACCATGGCTCAGTGGTGTGATCAGTTCAAAACAGTTCTATTTAGATGAACAAGCAGATTCAACAGCTGTGTTCAACATGAATGAGGAGTCTACCACCTAAAGGGGTCCCAACTGGCACCTAAACATCAAAGTCAATTTAAAACACAGCTTGCAGCTGGGCACGGTGGTGCAAGCCTGTAATCCCAGCACTTAGGGAGGCTGAGACAGGAGGATCGCGAGTTCATAGCCAGCCTCAGCAACAGTGAGGCGCTAAGCAGCTCCATGAGACCCTGTCTCTACATAAAACACAAAATAGGGCTGGGGATGTGGCTCGGTGGTCAAGTGCCCCTGAGTTCAATCTTCAGTACCAAAAAAAAAAAAACAAACCCCAAAACACAGCTTGCTCTTGCCAGGTGTGGTGGCGCACTCCTGAAATCCCAGAGGTTTGGGAGGCTGAGGCAGGAGGAAAGGTTGAGGCCAGCCTTGGCAGCTTAGCGAGACCCTGTCTCTAGATAGGACTGGTGCTGTAGCTCAGTGTGAAAGTACCCCTGGGTTCAATAAATACTAAAATAAAATAAAATGGTTTGCTCTCTGATTACAAAAGGAAGTCAGTATCATTATAGAAATATTGAGAAAGTACAAGTAAGAAAGAGAAAAAGCACCTTGCCACGATGCCTGGCCCCTAGATAAGCCCCACGGTTCTGGCTGGCACAGACCAGATGTGGAGGCAGACCCTCCCCGCCCCGCTACACGGCCTGCTCTGTGGCCACGCTCTGCCGACAACCCGTGTGCAGGTCCTGGCTCAGCCCTGGGCTGAGGAAACTCACCGAGGCAGGAACTTGAGCTGCACCGAGTAGGAGGACTGGGCCTGGATGTAGCCCGTCTCAGGCAGGAGCTCGACGTGGCCTTGCAGCTCCTTGCACACCTCGAACTTCAGGCGCAGGGCCACCTTGGACCTGCAGCAGGTCACGGGGCACCCGTCAGGGGTCACAGGACTGACCGGGTGTGCCTGGCCCCGAGTCATTGAGGCCTTTCCACCCACGGCACCCACGACAGCGCCCGGTACACCTCCACTCCAGGCCAAGTCACTTTCTCTGAAATGAAACCTGATGGGAAATTCTTAAAAATAAAAATGACTCCTGCAACTGAAATGTGGCCCAGGTCTGAGAGAGTGGAGTGCCTTCTGGGGGGACTTCCTGCCAGGGGCACAGGGAGCTGGAGGGCGGCTGGGACTCCGCCTCCTCCTGCCCAGGGCTCTATACTGGGTGCTCTGGAGGCTCTGGGTGGCCGGGCCCCCCTTTGGGACCAGCTAGGGGAAGCCAAACGCTCCCAGCCTCGCTGAGGCCTGCCTGTGCCTTCCTTGGCCACCTGAGGTGCTCCCAAGCCCCTGCTTGACCCTACGGTGTCCTTCTTCATCCCTGCAAAAGGAAGCGCCATTCAGTCAAAGGAGGAAGAGGAGGCCTGGGAGGACCAGGGAGCGGGTCTGCCTGGGGGTTTTGGAGGCAATGGTTCCAGAACCTTCTAGAGCCTTCTGGTTCCTCTTCAGAATGCTTTGAATGCTCCTGTCTGTCGTGTGGCTATACAGGATCTGGGGCCCCATGTCTCCCAGACCCCCACCTAGCCTGACCTGACGGCCAAGTGCACCGTGCCCCAGAGATGGATGAAGAGAAGTCTTGCCACAGGTGTCCCAGCAGCAGTGCCCTGGGGAAGCCTACAGCTGGGCAGGCCTCTCTGGACCATCTGTGAGGAGGGCCAAGAGGACCTGCAGAGAAACCTTTCCTCCCTTGCTCCTTGGATGGCCGCCAGGGCCGAGG
This sequence comes from Xerus rutilus, assembly GCA_028644305.1. NCBI lineage: Eukaryota > Metazoa > Chordata > Mammalia > Rodentia > Sciuridae > Xerus > Xerus rutilus. The sequence goes on from CM053400.1 coordinate 743,598, forward strand.
TGGCCTTGTCCCTACCTACCACCAATCTGCCTCTGAGCAGCCCCCAAGGGTGCCCCGCAGTGTGGCCCACTGCCACAGCTGGCCAGGCCCCATGTGCTTCTGCCACTGGGCACCTGGCCTTCACGGACAGAGGACACTTGGTGCTCAGAGACGTGCCCTCCCTGGGACTGCCTGGGGGTTGGCCCTTGGGCACTATGAAAGGGTCTTCACAAATCAGTACCTTTTCTACCCCTACGGAGGCAAAGCCCACAGAACTGCAAATGACCCATAGGTTGTTTTTAAAGATCACTAAATAGCTGCGCGCGGTGGCTCATGCTTGTGATCCCAGCAACTCAGGAGGCTGAGACAGGAGGATGGAAAGTTCAGGCCCAGCTCAGCCACTTAGACCCTGCCTCAAAATAAAAAATAAAAAGGGCTGGGGATGTGGCTCAGTGGTAAAGTGCCCTGGGTTCAATCCCCAGACCCCCTCCAAAAAAAAGAGATCACTAAATCTGTGCTGGCACGTGTGCCTTGCAGGGGTGGAGACAGCAAAGCTCCCTGCCTCACCACCCTGCCTGCCCATGTGGCCAGGAAGCGCCTGGCACCCTTAAGCAAACTGTCCAGCCCCAGCCCCAGCCCCAAGCCCTCCCTGCCAAGCAAGCCCCCGACTCCCTATGGAAACAGCCATCTCCCTGACTGACAGTGCCGCTGCCAAGGTAGTGTGGACAAGGCTGCCTATCATGGAGTGAGCCCCATGGGCTGTGCCCAGGAGGTGGGTGCCTGTGGGTGACGCCTGGACTTGGCGTCAGCAGGCCCTGCCGCTCTCCCGGGTCCTGACAGCAGAGGTGTTGGGGTCAGGCATCTGCGAAGCTCAGGACTGGCCCACTTTCTCCGTCCTAGTCTGGCTGGTGGCAAATTGCCACCGACCACCACGCATCTCCTCTCAGGTCCTCTCTGTGCTCCCTGTCACCAGTACGCTCGCGTCCCCAAGGGCACCTAGACCCTTGCCTGGTGCCTGCAGTTGCTGAGTCAACTTAGTGCAAACTCAGGGGCCTAAAGTCACACAAACTTATCCTCCTAGCACCTTGGGGTTCAGAGGTCCAGAGGTGTGCTGGGCCAGGCTTCTGCAGCTCCGGGGCAATGCTCCTGGCTTTCCAGGGCCTCCTTTTCTGTCTTCAGATCTGCCTGGCCCTCCTGCCTCCTGCAGTGTCAACCCCCATGGCACTGGGACCTCCCAGATGTTCAGGATCCCCGGCTTTGGCCACCCCAGGGGACCCTTGGTGGGGGCTTAGCTGGTCCCTGGGTGCGGCACTCCCGCTGGCCACCAGGGGGCTCACCGCGTGTGGATGGGGACTGAGTCCTGGTAAAGCCTGTCGTACATGCAGATCTTCAGGTCTATGTTGGGCTTGGGCACCCAGACAGGCACATCCACGGCCACGCCGGTGGCTCTGAAATACAGCTGAATTTGGACACGTGACTCAACCGCGAGTCCTCCCCTGCAGAGCAGCCAGTGTTAAGAGAGTTCAGCAGGAAAATGGAGCGGGTTGACTTTGTCACTCAGATTATAAATATTGGAAGGTCAATAATGACAAGCCACATTTGAGAGTTCTGAGGCATTTTTTCATGTCATTATACTTTAAAATACTTTTTATTAACAAAAATTTCAAACTTAAAAAAATAGAATAGAGCTGGGTACAGGGGAGCACAGCCGTCATCCCAGCTAACCAGGAGGCTGAGGCAGGAGGATTGCAAATACAAATTCAGCTTGTGCAACTGAGACCCTGTTTTAAAATTTGAAAAAGGGACTGGGATGTAGTGCAGTGGTAGAGCTCTTGCCTAGCATTCACAGGCCCTAGGTTCAGTCCCTGGCATTGCAAAGAAGCAAACCCCCAATTTTGCATTACACAATAATGCACTACAGAAAATGCATTACAGAAACATGTAAATGTTTTACCTATTATGTGTAAAAATTTTATCCCTAACACAAATGGGTAGCTGCAGACGAGCTCAGAAGTCTTGCGGGGCCCTGGATGGAGCGGAGGCAACCGTTCCCCCATCTGCCCCTTTCTCCCCAGACTCCGACTCCTGAGATCTGGGTAAGAAGAGTAGCTCAGTGGGTGGAAGGGCACCCGGGTTCAATCCCAGTGCAGAAAAGAGAGGGAGAGAGAGACAAAGAGAGAGAAAGAGATATGGGAAAGGGTTCTCTGTGTGTATGCGTGTGCTTGAGCATGTGCGTGCATGTATGTATGAGCTGCTGACTGCACACGCCATGTGCATGTTACATGCGTGTGCCAGGGTGTATCAGCTCGGGTGCCAGCCATCTGTGCCACTGGCTCGCAACCCTCAAGGGTGGCTCACGTGGCTGTGGACGGAGGCCCTCCCAGCAGTGGGGCTGTGTGTGCCACGTGGCAGCAGGGATACTCACTGTGGGGCACTTGGGATTCTTGAACATGACCTTGAACTTGGTGTGGACCTCCCCTGGGATGACCGGGGTGAACACGATGGGCACTCTGATGGAGCTAAAAGGTCCGATTTCCCCCTCTGTTATCTGTGTGGAGAGGGAGGTGCCACTGGGTCAGCAGGCATCGTGGCTTTATAGGGTGCCTTCCACTGACCCTCACTGCAGCCATGCCACAGGAGGGCGGTGGTAGGACCACGTCTCTGGGGGTCACTAGGTTACACACAGGCACTGGAGCCCGGCCTTTCCCCGTGAGGACTTGCTGCCATGGGTCCCTGCTGCAGGAGGGCAGCCCTCCCCTCCCCTCTGGCTCCCACGTTCACACCACACTCCAGCCAGGGAGGGTCCACTGACAGCGTCCTCTGCACATTGGACCAGTGCCCTTCACCCAGCAAACCAGCCCTGCTGCTCTGGTCCCGCCCAGTCCTAGTGTGGGGCGGGGCACTGCCCTGGCTGAGGCCACCAGGGTCCTGGAGGTTGGAATTCCAGCCTGCCCCTGACCAGGTGGAAGGGCCTAGGGGTTGCGGGGTCAGTGGATGAGGAGGACGTGGCTGGGGCTGGTGCAGTGTGGGCCCCGTCCCAGCCTTTGGCAGGCGGGCTGACCTCCCCAAGTGTGATCTCCGCCTGCTCCTCACTGGGAAATGTCCCCAATCCCCCGGTCGCAGAGGTGCCCTCTTGTTCTGGAAGGCAAAACAGGAGAGGAGAAGCAAATTCAAACCTCAACAATTGCTCCGGGAAAAGCCAAAGGCTGTGAGACCCCCACCCCAAGAACGCCAAAGCCCCGAGGGGAGGTAAGGAAGAACCAGCTGACTGGAGCAGACTGCCAGAGGAGCCCCAAGCCGCTGGCAGAGTCAGCTCCATGCCAGCCTCACCTGCACTAGGGTTTTTTGTTTTGTTTTGTTTTTGTTTTTGTAGAAATCAAGAAACTGATTCTAAAACTTACAGGGAAATGCAAAGAACCTAGCCCATCCGGAGCAACTCTCCTGAAACAGAGGACACAGGTTTCCCCAGCTCACCAAGCACCCTAAGTCTATAGCAGCCAGAGTGTCGTGCCGAGAGGCAGCTGGTCAGCTGAGCAGGACAGCGCCAGAAAGGGCCATGCCCATGGCACCGATCAGTCCCACGAAGCAAAGTCCTTCCAACACGCATTCAGGAAAAGCGGCCATCCACACGGGGAAGCCTGTACCTGCGCCTCTACCTTCAGAGCTGGACCACAGCCCGACTTCAGAGCTGTGTCCCACATCTCCATGACTTTGGGACAAGGGGATCTCACACACACACACACACACACACACACACAGACACACACAGAGACGAGAATGATTGATGTGTTTGGAAATCCGAGACTTTGATTTAGGCAAAGACGTCTAGAGGGCTGCACTCAGGGCAGAAAAGCAACTCCTAGGAACACACTGGGAAAAGCCAGACGCCCCAGAGAAAAGCAGGAGGGGCAGCAGGCAGGGCCAGACCTCCTATGTGGGCTGTACGGCAGGACACTCGAGGGCCTGGACTTCGCTGTCCAGCAGGACTTCTGGGCTGTTCAACAAAGCACTGCCCCTTGTCACCACCAAGACCTGGAAATGTGGCTGGTGTGAAGGAGGAACTGGATCTCCACCATTGAAGATGGATTGTTTAAGTAGCCAGATATGAGCCGGGCATGGTGGCACTTAGGGAGGCTGAGACAGGAGAATCGCGAGTTCAAAGCCAGCCTCAGCAACGGCGAGGCACTAAGCAACTCAGTGAGATCCTGTCTCTACATAAAACACAAAATAGGGCTGGGGAGGTGGCTCAGTGGTCGAGTGCCCCTGAATTCAATCCCTGGTACCAAAAAAAACCACAAACAAATAAATAAATAAAATAAAAATAACTAAATAGCCAGACATGGCTAGCAACAGCCCTAGTGGACCACACGGCTGGCCTCCTGTTCCCAGGAGGGCTGGAACCAGGGAGCCCATTGCTGGCTACCCAGGGCTCACGAAGAGCCCCAAAGGGAAGCAAGGGATGACGTCAGCAAAGCGGGTGGCACGCGGGGAGGGGGTGGTGGCAGTTGCTGGGGAGGGGGCCGGGCCTGAGGGCTGCTGGGGCTGCTGTCCTCTCAGCTCAGTGCCAGGGACGTGGCACGTCTCCAGGGCATCCCCACGTGCTGCATGCCTTTCTGCAGTGGGTACCAAATGAACAGCCCCCCAGCCACAGGGACGGCCAGGCACCATGGGGACCCGCCACACGCAGGCTCCCTGGCCCCGGCATGCTGTCTGCCTGGCGCTCCTGTCAGCTTCCACATGGACACGAAGCAACCTGCTCCCAGACTAGCACGGACTGGACATGTGCATATCTTCTTATCGACCCTCACTTGAAGCTGAGGCCCTGGATACAACCCCACACCTTCACACTCTCGGGCCTGTGGTCTGCACAGGGCCCTGTCCCCTGCTGCCCTGCTCAGCTGCTCCAAGAGCTCAGAGTGGCCCTGGGATTGCTGTCCTTAGGGGCCCTCCCGTCCACGCCAGTCCTCCCCTCGGCCTGTCCTGGGCAGCTTGGGAGCCGAGGCAGGGAGGAGTGTGGGGTGGCTGGGTGCCCGGCCACTCGCAGGCGCCTTACCCTCCATCTTCTCCGACTCCTTCCGGCTCTGGATGTCTAGCAGGGAGGTCTCGTTGCCTTCAAGCTGTTGCTCAGAGAGACTGGTGAGGCCCCTGTCATAGACACCCTTGTCGTCACAGGTGAACAGGCTGCTCTGAAAGGGAACTCGACATCTTTACCACCTTCCCCTTGACTCCAGGCACCTCCCACGGTGGACCCAGGTGAAGACACGGCTGTATCTGGGCCGGGGACGCTGTCTGTGCTCCTATTCTGCGTGATCGGGTCTTGGGCACAGCAATGCCTTGCCCAGGGCAGGACCCACCCCTGGCCTCCTTTCTCTGGCCAGGCCAGCTCTTCCTGTCCCTGCAGGAACATCACATCCCGAATCCCCTCTGAGCTGCTGAGTCTGGCCCTTCCCACCCTGCCCGGTCGCGGCTCCAGGGGGCTCTACGCCAGCCCAGGCCAGCCCATCCTCCTTCCTCCTCACTGGCTGGCGCAGGACCCTGGATGCCCAGAGGGGCCCCAGACAATTTGTCCCCTGCCTGCCCAGAGCAAGCCCTGTCCCCAGGCCCCCGTCTCCTTCCCCAGAAGCCCTTGCTATCCACCTGCCCACGAGGCAGCTGCCCTGTTGGTTCTGTCCTTCCCTGGGTAAGACCCTTCCTAGGCCTTTGCTGAGACCCCAGGGGGCAGGCAGAACTGAGGGCAGGAGCCACTGCTGCCTGCAGGATGTCCCAGGACCTGGAGCCACGCCCGCCTGGGGGATGCAGGTCTACCTCGAGCTGTCTCCCAGCTCCCTGCTGACGCTGGTGTCACCGCCTACTTTCACACACGTGGGACTGTGTTTGGGTGGAGACCCTGCCCTGCCCTGCCCTGGTGGCCGCACTGCTGGTCAGAAGCGGCAGCCCACTCACTATCTTCAGGAGGGGCAGGGCCTCTTCGTCCATCTCGTAGGCCTCGGAAGCCGGAAGAAACTTGAACTTTGTGCCGAGGCCCCCGAGGTTTGTTAGTGTGATGGTCTGGGATGTAGTCTCACCTACCACGTAGCTGCCAAAGTTGATGAGCTCCTTGTCAAGGGACAGCTGCCAAAGGACCACACAGTAAGATGCTCTGGGCCCACAGGGTGCCCAGCATGAGGGAGCCGGCCCTGCGGAAGCCATGGCCTAGGGGACCAACGGCCCCTAAAGCAAGGTCTTCCCCTGCCTGTCATCTGCAGCCCTGAGGGGCCATGGGGAGCCTGGCCCTTCTTCTTCCTCATGGGTGAGCCTGCATCTGGTTCCAGGCAGGATAGACAGGGCTGCCCTGGACATTTGCACAAGCAGTGCACTGCAGAACCCCGGGACGAGCCTACCCCAGAAGCTGCAGATCTGTGTATGGGTCATGACAATTTGGGGCACCCAAGTCCACTTTTAGGGAAAGTCAAGCCAACAACCCCCTTGTCCAGGGGCAACAGGGTTGCCTGAGAGGACACACATGTGGCCGAGGGGCCTGGACACGGGCTCGTCTGGGCTTACCTGAGCTGCTCAGGACCGCGCCCTGTGTAGCTCTGATCCGCCCCCCTCCGGCCCTCTGTACCTTCTCTGCCAAGGCACAGTACTCCAGTCAGGAGCCCCAAGAAATGCCAGCTGATGGCCTGGAACTTACAGAACATTTCTTTGTTGAACATTTTAGTGGAACAGAAAAGCTGCCTGTCTGAGCCAAGAATGAGATACTTCCTTCCAGATCTTTATTTATCTGAAAAATAAAACAACCCCAGCCGCGTAAACCGCTGTAACCGCTGTAACTTGACCCACGGGCTGCCCCGAAGGCTCTCAGGAGGGGCCACCACCAGGACGGGACTCCATGCTGCTGACTTGTACTTCTGCCTAGCCTCCCAGGGTGACGAGAATATTTTTTGGATAAGAGTGAAAACGGTGGTCCCGTGTGGCCCTTTGACTCACCATGGGCTTGAAGGTGACCAGCACTTCACAGGACATCCCGGCTGACATGGGCCCAGGGGGATCAAAGCTGCAAACACAATGGTCCAGGGCACATGGTGGTCAGGCCTCCTGGGTCCCTCCTTACCTGAGCTGCTGCCCAGCTACCCCAGTTCCCAGTGGACAGGAGATGCTCCAGTAATGGTACAGTTTGTCCAGTGAGCAAGGGAGAGAGGCCAGTCCCCAGGGCCAACTCTCCAGGGAATGGGGTGCTGAGGGTGAGCAGGGCCCTGACTCCCTGAGGACCTGGGACCAATGGGGTCAGGCTTTAAAGCCAATGTGGCAAGTGGAACCATGGGCACCAACAGCCAGAAAAACAGCCCCCACTGCACAGTGAGCCTGGCAGCGGAGTCTGTGCTGGCCGGGCCCTGGGGGGCCCCCAGGAGCTCCTAACACCAGCGTCTCCTGCAGATGTATGTGGGTTAGAAATGGCACAAACTGAAAGTTTAATGCAAAAGTCTGTCCCTGGCTGGCAGTGTCCCCTGGTGCCAGGCAAAAGGAGACTCCAGGCTGTTCTGATGGGGAGGAAGCCCGGTATCGCCAAGAGACACAGAATCACCCGAACGGGCCCCATGGTGAGGGTATCAGGAGGAGCAGGGCAGTGCAGGGATACCACTCCACAGAGCCGGGACGCAGGGACTCCACCCGCCCCACGGCCTGAGTGGGCCTGGGGAGGCTTGGGGGCCAGCTGCAGCTCAGCAGCAGAGCAGGCCTGAGGCCTGGTTTCCATCCCCGGCACAGCAGAGACAAAAGAAAGATAAATTAAAAAGCAAAGTGTGTTAAAATGGCTGAAGTCAGCAGGCGCACAGACTGGGAAGAGAAGGAGGCCATCAGGAGCCCGCTCCTCGGGAAGAGCTGGGCGTGTTTAGCGACGAGACGCGCAGTCAGCACATTCAGCTCAGACGGGGCGGCAGGCACCCAGAGGCAGATGGGAATCAGACCGAGAGCAGGACACGGGGCCCAGGCCTCTCAGAGCAGTGGGTAGGCGGGCGGGCGACCAGGAGCCCAGGAGAGGGCCGTGGCTGCACACCCATGCCCAGGAGCCACGCCCTCGGCCAGCAGAGATCAGCAGGAGCACCAGCCTGAGCCACCACCTGATCGGGCTGTGCTCACGCCCTGTGAGACCACGTGGGCCAAGGAGCACGCTGTGGCACAGCCAGAAAGCCCGTGCCTACAGCCTGAGTGGAGGCAGAGCCCCCCAGACTCCAGGCCAGCATGCCCTCCCGCCAGCCTCTGCAGACAGGTAGATCTGGGGAGACTTCAGGGAAGGAAGAAGAGGGGACTAAGCCACTTCTACTCAGCTCCCTAAGAGAAGTGGAGACGTCCTGGAGGAGAGATGGCCGTGCTCTTCCTGTGGAAAAGGCTCCCTGGCTGCCAGGGGCCAGCCAAGCGAGCGCCACATCAAGACCCTGGACACAGGAGGATGGGATGGCCTCTGCACTGCCCAGGAGGGCCGGGGCCGCGGGCTCACCCAATGTGGATGAAGTCCTGCAGGCTCTCGCCCACTCCCACCAGCGAGCAGTAGTTGATGGTGTAGGAGGCGTTCACCAGTGTGACCTTCTTCTTGTACACCTTGCCAACCTCGAAGTCCTGGGGAGTCGGAGTGCTGAGCCCTGGCCTCCGTGGCAGCCTCAAGGGCGCTAAGCTGCCTGTCCTCAGGGCGGCTCACACGGGTGGCCAGGGCAGGGAGGGCTCCCGGGCCTCCCTCAGCCGAGAAGGCCCTGGGCTGCAGGGGGCGGGTGCAGGCCCTGCCCTCCAGCCTCCACAGATGTGGCTCCATGGGGGCCGCAGGGAGAGGAAGGAGGAGGCTCTGGCCAGCCACTTCAGCCTCACCTGCTCCCTGCACCTGCTGACATGGGCCAGCAAGCCACGGGGCTGGACTCCTGGGCCTCCTCACATGAAGCCAGAATCCACCATGTGGAAGGGCCTGGCGGCAACTGCCCAGCCATACCCCCTCCCAGGAGGCCCAGGACTGCCTGCCGCCACGGACGCCTCGGGCTCACCTTGAAGTGGACCAGCTGGGGCTTGCTGTTGAAGGGGCGGCCGCGGAACTCCCGGCCCGACACCACCTGCTTGTGCACCACCCCACTGCGCAGCCGCGCCAAGGTGCGCGCCAGCAAGGCCTTGTCCATCTTGGTGCCGCCCACCGGCTTCCGGTCCATGTCCTCCTTGTGCTCCTTGGGTGACAGACAGAGGCTGACAAAGTGCACGGCCAAACCCAGGGCTGCCAGCGAGGCCGGGTGGGGCCCAACACCGGGAGCTGGCGCTGCGGAGGAAGGCGCGGGTCAGAGACCTGCGCTGGGCACAGAAGAGTGGGAGGCAAGCAGGACACAGTGTCACCAGGAAATGGTGGAGGGAAGGAGTCAGGATGAGAGGAGTGTCTGGAAAGTTCTGCAGGAAGCAGCTTTCTCCAGGGCGGAGTCGGGGCCAGGAGAAACATGTCAGGCCCTCTGACATGTTTCTGTTCCACCTGCTGAGGAATCTGCTCAGGGCCTTGGCTCACTCAGCTCAGCTCAGCTCCTGGGACAGCCCGTGCCTTGACCTCCTGGCACCTGCCTGGAGAAGCCACTTGGCACCACTGCCTGGCCTCACCTTCCTGCCTCTGCCCACTGGGTCCAGAGTGACATGGACAGCCAGCTCTTGTTGCTGCCCTGCCAGTCGGGCTTCACCAGAGCCAGCAGAACAGAATGACTTTGCCCTGATGTGAAGGGGGCTGGGCGGTGGGCAGCACCTCCCCCAGGGACGGAGCCGCGCTGCGGCTGTCACATCTGGGGCCATCACCTTGCAGTCCAGAGGACCAGCACTTGGGCAGGTTTTCTAGGGGACGTCATCTCTGCACTCAGGCCTTCCTCTAGAAATGCCCCGTGGTGAGTGGCCCCGCCCTGCCTTCCAGCCCCTACCCTTCCTGGCCACAGGCAGAGCACAGGGCTGACCGCTGAGGCCCCAGGGACGGCACTGGGCTGAGTGGGGAGCTGGGACCATCATGCCCGCTGGCTCCCTGGGGCAGGAGGAGGAAGCCTCGGGGTCTGAAGGAGGGTGGCGCTGGGCAGTGGGCACAGGAAGGAGCCAGGGCTGGGCGGGGCCGCCAGGAGAGGCTGCAGGGCGGGAGGGGCCAGGGAGGGTCCCCGCAAGGCCTCTGCAGCTGTCACCTGGTACTGGGTGTGGTCTTCCCTCCAAAGCCCGGGGATCTCGGGCTCAGCCAGCATGTCCTCTTCTCCACTGGTGGCCACGGGTTCCCCCTGCACAGACTCACTGGAGATGACTTTCAGGAGCCAGGAGGGCTCGGCGTATACGGCAGCCTCCTTGGCATCCTGAGGGCAGCATCAGCAAGGCTCACTCAGGACGGAGCGGGAGGAGGCGGGCTGCTGGAAGCCCAGGCACCTGGCCTTTGCGGTCCCCGCCTCTGCCTACGTCCACCTGAAATGCAGCTTCTGCCTTTTTACAGTCCTCAATGCTTTCCTGCAATGCTCAGCAGAGTCCCCGAGAGATTCCCTTTTATGGGAAGACACTGGGAGGGATGGACCTCTGCGACCTGCCCCGCCCCCCAGCCACTCTGGCTGTGTGGGGGCACAGCCATGTGCCCGCAGAGGCCTTGTGGGTTCTGGAGGCACTGAAAGTGAGCTAGAAATAAATCCCCAGCTGAGGGCAGTCACCTCACTGGCCCCTGGCACCAAGGAGGCCCTGTGTGTAGGTGAAGGACTGAGTGGTGGCAGGCGGGCAGAAGCTGGTCGCGGGCAGCAGGTGGGAGCATGCAGTGGGCAGCCCCCGGGCCAGGCCCTGGCTCTCTTAGGTGAGGCAAGGGCCTGGGCAGAGGCTGTGGCCCTGGGCCTCCATGTCCTCACCCGCGCCTGGCCCAGGCCCTCCCACCTGCAGGAAAGCAGTGGTGCTCTGCTCACCAGCAGGCAGCTGGTGGCCTCGGTGGCTGGCCTCCCTGTGCAGACGTGGGCAATGTGGTGCCAGGTCTTGTCTCGCAGAGGGCACCCCTCTGTGGTTCTGGAGGGGGGCTGCTGTTTCCTCTTCCGGTTTTCTTCCTCAGCCTCCTCTCTCAGAATCCGAGCCACGATCTCCTGTTTCCGGAGCTCCTGCTCCTCCTGGAAGGTCCTGTGGGAGGGGCTTCTCAGACAGGAGCCAGCTACCTGCGCCTGGGCAGCCTTGCGGGCCCAGTGTGGCTCGGCCTGGCCCTTGATGGCCGCTTCCCAGAGGCTCAGGTCCAGCCCAGCAAGGCTCTGAGGTCAGACATCCTGGTCTCAGTGAGCCCCCAGCCTCTTTGGGAAGAGGGGTGGTGGGGCCCCAGAGGGCTACCATGCTGGAGACCCAGGACTTGAACCCCAGCCCTGCCTTCCCTGCTCTGTCCAGCTCTGTCCTGCCTGGCCCCTCTAGCAGTCCCCACTACAGGCCTGGTCCTCCTGCTGCCCCGCCCAGGTGCCCAGGCCATCAGCTGGGGCACAGAGCGGGCAGCACCAGGCCTGCGGACATCCCTCTTCCCCTCCACTACTCCTGCCAGGCGTCGCCATGAACCAGGCCTAGGTGGGCAGGGCCCTTGAGGGAGGCCCAGCGGTGGCTGCAGAACTGAGTGGGTCACAGTCAGGCTCCAGGGCACCTAGCTCCCTGACACAGCCCACAGAGAGGGCCAGGAGGCCATAGCAGGGCAGATCCTGGGCAGAGGCCAGCCAGGGTCAGGGACCAGGAAGAAAGGGCCTGCGAGGGAAGGGTGAGGACGAGGCAGAGGCCAGAAAAAGGCCTCCACAGGGAGGCTGCCGGGGCCTTTTGTGCGAGGTGGAGCCGCAGCACAGCCCTCCCTAGAGGCCCCAGTCCAGGACCCCGCAGCAGGACAACAGGCACCCCCTCGTCCTGGGGAGAGCAGAGTGAAGCCCAGGCAAGGTGGGAGGGCGGGCCTAGCAGGACCCCAGGGGGAGGAGCGGGGCCCAGGCAGCGAGCAGGTGGGGCCCAGGCAGCTGGTGGGCAGGCCCACATCCTCAGCTGCCTTGGGAAGGTGGACAGTGCAGGGCCAGGGGGCAGGCAGGGGAAGGCGCAGAGGGGGTCTGGGCAGGAGCTGGGCAGCTGGCAGGCGGGCCCACCCAGGTGGGGTGGGGTCTGGCCCTCTTCCCCAGAGGCTCCCAGCAGCCCTCGCTTCCTGGGCTGCACCCACCGCCTCTGTGCCTCCAGGTGCTGGCGACGTCGGTGGTGGAAAAGCAGCTTGAAGGCGTCTCCGCCCTGGGCCACGATGGCCTCTGTCCCTGCCTTGGCCTTCTGCTCAGCCAGCGCCGCCCGGGCCCGGCCCCAGGCCTGGAGCCTGCGCAGCGTCTCCTGGAAAGAGGGCGCGCTGACGCCACAGCCCACGGCGGGCCTGCGCTCGGGACGGGTCCTTGACCAGCTCACGCAGCCAGCCGGTGCCCAGTGCTGCCTTCGGGTCGCCCACCCAGAATGCAGCCCTGGGGCCCCTGGAGCAGGCACAGGCCCCCACCCCACCCCGCCCCCCGGGCACCCAGGCCTCTGAACCTTGGCCGGAGGGTTCCCCACCCTTCCCCACACCCCCCCTGGCCTGACCCCAACTCCACCCTGCGTGTAGCCTGGAGTCCTTCCCCCAGGCCCTAAGGACAGGGTCAGGCTGCCCTTTTCCTGCTGGCCGCCCGCTGGAGGCCGTGCCCACCCTGCTGGCCGTGATGCTGTTCTTCAGAGCCAGCACTGCCTCCATGCGCTGCCTCAGGTGCTCCCGGGCCTCTGCCTCCTCCTTCTGCTCCTGCTGCCGGACTCTGGAGGAAGGTGGGCTCGTAAGAGGGGCGTCTGTGGGTGACGTCTGCTGACTGGGACCACAGTGCTGCGGGAGTGGGGGCCCTGCTGCAAAGGCCAGGCCCCCTGTGCCCTGGGGGTCTTCCTGGGCGAGCCAAGCTCAGGAGGGGGGCCGCGGCTCTGCTGGGGGCGCCGTGACTTCTGTGGGAACCTCAGCACCAAAGCAAGGAGTGTGCGGAGTCCACAGGGTGCCCACGGGGGCCAGGGGCACGCACCGTCCCAGGGAGGCCTTCAGGAACTTCACGGCCACCCTGTGGTTCCTCTGGGCGTCTTCCACCAGCCTCTGGTGCCTGAGCCCCAGCTCCCTCTGCACGTGCAAGGACTGCCTGCAGCTCGGGCGAAGGACGGGCCGAGCCTTCAGGACTGGAGTTGTTCCTGCACTCCGGCCCACCCCACACAGCTCCTGCCAGGCTGGGAGGGAGCGGCTCCAGGCAGGCTGGCACCACAGGTGCAACTGGGGGGGCCCTGGTTCGAGGACCCCTCCAACAGCAGGGTCTGGCTCAGGCTGCACGGGGGGAGGAAGGGACCCGCAAAGATGGTGTTGCAGAGGAGAGACCAGGAGGAAGTGGGGGAGGACTGGAGATGTGGGACCATGGTGACAGGACCCCGTCACCTGACCCACAGGGAGGAGCAGATCTGGCCAACAGCTGGGCGTGGTGGGGAGCGGCAGAGGTCAGGAGGACCCTGGTCTCGACCTGGCAGTGGCATGAAGGTGGAGGCCGGATGTGCAGGGGAGCCTGGGCCTTGGGGCTCCAGAGGAGAGGCTTGCTTCTGGGTTGGGGAGGGAGGGGAATCCAACAGCCCTGAAACCCTGGGGACTGTCTGGTAGGTGGCTGAGCAGGAGACCCAGGGGCTGCTGGAGACGGAGCCGGAGGACCTGGCTGGGAGGAGGGGGAGTGCGGAGGAGGAAGAGTCTGCGGGTCTCAGTGACTGTGGTCACTGTTCCTGTGGCCGAGGGCTGGGCAGGCGGGGCGGGCTGGGCGCTGCTCACCGGACCCTCAGCTGCTGGTTCCTCTCTGCCTTCTCCAAGGCTGCCTTCTCCTTGAGGAGCCGCCTATCCCTGGCCTCTGCCTCCTCGTGGCAGGACCTGCGGACGTCCTGGAACTGCCCCTTCTCGAGCTCAATGTGCCACATGGCGCTCCTTGCAAACAACAGCCGCTTGTTAATGGCAGCAAGAGGGGCGAGACCGGGCCGGCTCCAGGGGGACTCTGGGGGACCTCGGGTTCTGGCACCCAGCTTTGACCAACACTCCAGGACAAACTAAAGGACGGCGGTGGGCCCGTTTCTGAGGAGCCCTCTCGGCCCAACGTCACCTAGAGACTGAGGCCCCCGTTCTGCCTCCAACCTTATGAAAATCACCATCCTCTCAGGTCCAGCCTCCGAGAACCTGCCCCACACTCCTGGTGCCCCCTGGGTCCTCACCCGGCCCAAGGCCTGGGTCAGCTCACTGTGGTGGGCCCTGCCTGGCCAGGGGAGCGTCGGGGGAGTGGCCAGGACTGTCTTCCACAGGGCCCGGCAGTCTCCCCAGCCTTCAAGTGTGCTTGGGGTGGGCTCAGCGTGGTGGCACCAGTCCCGTGCAGGGCCATGTCTAACCATCAGCCAGATGATGAGGGACTTGTCCAGCCTCTGGCCTTGGGCAGTTCTGTCCATGGTTGGAGAGTGTGGCCTCTTGGTAGCCAAGATACACAAGATGCTCCTTGAGCTTCCAGCTCAGCTCAGGTGAGGGGGCAGCAGAGGGCAGCAGAGGGCAGAGGCTGCGGACCCGCCCTGGGTGTGCGGCAGTGCCTCTGCACCCAGGCAGGTGCGCTCCTACCCACCAGAGCCGACACACCTGGGCAGGGGCTCCTGGGCCTTGCCAGCAGCTCTGCTGGACACTGCACATGACTGCACCCACAGGTTTCAGCTTCACTCAGCTTGGTGCCTCGAGCGCGCCCCACGTGGTGTGCGCTGCAAGCTCCTGGTAGATGTTCTGACCATGTTAAGAAAACCCCTTTGGTTCTCTGTCCTTCAGTGCTGGGACAGGACCAGGGCCCTGCACTTCTTAGGCTGGCGTCTCTACTGGGCCACACCCGCAGCCCTTTCATGGTATTTTGGGACAGGGCCTTGCTGAGTGGCCCAGGCTAGCCTTGAACTTGAAATCCTCCTGCCTGAGCTCCTGAGATGCGGGATGACAGATGTGCCCCTCCGAGCCTAGCTGTTGAGTGTTTTAAAACAGCATTGTAGCCTTTGGGAGGCTGAGGAAGGAGAATCGCGAGTTCAAAGCCAGCCTCAGCAATGGCGAGGCGCTAAGCAACTCAGTGAGACCCTGTCTCTACATAAAACACAAAACAGGGCTGGGGGTGTGGCTCAGTGGTCGAGTGCCCGAGTTCAATATCTGGTAAAAATAAATAAATGAATAAAAATAAAAAATAAAACAGCATCGTGACCTTGGAGTCGAGGCCATTCTCTCCACAAGACCTAGGGAGGGTCCCTGTGCCATGGTCCCCTTGAATGAAGCCAGCCTCACATCTCCCGCCGGTGCTGGGGACTGAACCCAAGGTGCTCTATCACGGAGCCACAGCCCCGGGCCTTTCCATTTTTAATTTTTTAAAAATTTTCTTCAGTTGTTGATGGATCTTTATTTTATTCATTTATTATTTATATGTGGTGCTGAGGATGGAACCCAGGGCCTCACGCGTGCTAGGCAAGCGCTCTGCCACTGAGCTACAGCTCCAGCCCCTCTATTTTTATTTTGAGACAGGGCCTCACTGAGTGGCTCAGTCTGGCCTTGAGCTCACCATGCTCCTGCCGCAGCCTCTTCAGTGG
This sequence comes from Xerus rutilus, assembly GCA_028644305.1. Classification (NCBI taxonomy): domain Eukaryota; kingdom Metazoa; phylum Chordata; class Mammalia; order Rodentia; family Sciuridae; genus Xerus; species Xerus rutilus. The sequence continues at coordinate 759,177 of CM053400.1, forward strand.
CTGGGGTCACAGGTGTGGTCCCTGTGCTTACAGTCAACCTCACATCTCCAGGGGAAATCACAGATGCAAGCTGGACAGGTGCCTGGTCCCTGTCCCCTGCAATGTGCTCACACTGAGGATCGCCAGTGCCCAGACATGTTGTGGTTGCTGGGTATGAACCCCAACTCGGCTCCGTGTGGGCAGCACGTGGCCGTGCCTGGATTCTCTGGGGGACGGTGGAGTGTGCGCTTCCTTTCTTGCACTGTCTTCTTGGCTTTGGCCGCAGTGACACCACTCGCTGAGAGCCGCGACTGGACTGTGGGTGTGTGTGAGCCATCTCTAGGCAGAGATGTGGCCCTCAGGGGACTCTGGGTGTCATCTCACCATCTGAGACCGCTTCGCTGCCTTCAAACGTCCCGCCCAGAGAGGATCCTGTGGCACCGTGGAATTTATTGGCTCAGGCAGCCTCGGGTTCAAATGCAACTCCCCCTGGAGGCAGAGATCGCAGGGCGCCCAGCTGGCCTCGAGGTGCCTGCTGCCTGGAGGAGGACGAATTGCCAAGTGGTAAGTCCCCAGTCAGGTCCACTTCCCCACAGCTTCGCCCTGTTTGCCTTGAAGGCCTCCTCACAGCAGATCCCGTGGTGCGTTTCACTGTGAGTAGAGCATTCGCGGGCTCGGACCCTCAGGTCTTCCCACCCTAAAGCCCCCCACTTTCAATATATTTCTTTCTTTTTTTTTTTGGTACTGGAGATTGAACTCAGGGGTACTCAACCACTGAGCCACATCCCCAGCCCTGTTTTGTGTTTTATGTAGAGACAGGGTCTCACTGAGTTGCTTAGCGCCTCGCCGTTGCTGAGGCTGGCTTTGAACTCGCGATCCTCCTGTCTCAGCCTCCCTATGTGCTGGGATCACAGGTGTGCCCCACTGCGCCCGGCTCCCAGCCCCTTCTTTTTTTTTTTTTTTTTCTTTTTTTAAAATTTTATTTATTTTTAGTTGTGGGTGGACAGAATATCTTTATTTTATTTTTATGTGGTGCTGAGGATCGAACCCAGTGCCTCATGCATGCTAGGCGAGCACACTACCACTGCGCCACAATCCCAGCCCTGCCCCTTATTTCTTTATACGACCCTTGAGCCATTTATTTCCAGCCTGTCTACACCTCCGACGGTTACTTATTCCCCCGCTGCCCAGCACGGATGAGAACCACTTTATACGACCCTGGGCCTGATGTGCTCTTTGTTGGGTAATTTGAAACAATCGGTGGCTTTTTACTGATGAAGTCCCTTCAGCTCTGGGACTGGAGCGCCACTGACCACCCCGAGGGCCGTGGCCCTGTGTCCTCCTTGTTGTTTGGGTGCCACTTCAGCTGGAGCCGCTCTGGAGGACCCCGCATCTGCTCCTGCCCATTCCGGGTGGACTGTGAAGAGGCCGGGGCCCGCAGCAGGAGCACAGGCTGGCGATGGATAAGCAGCGCACTCACGGCTCGCAGTCCTGGGGGCAGGCATCCAAGGGCAAGTGCAGGAGGCCAGCGTCTGCTAAGGACCTGCTTCTCTAAGCTGGCGCCATCTAGCTGTCCTTGTGGGAGGTGAGAAAGGGACAAGGGCTGCTGTGAGCCCTTTAGAAGGACACTGACCACCTCACAGAACTCCTCTTGGTTCATTACTTGAGGTCAAGTTCCAACAGGTGATTCTGGGAGGGGCAGGTGCCTTCAGACCACAGGACACTGCTGGGAAGGCCTGGGCCTGGGGACAGGGTCTGGGCAGGCTGAGCCGCAGACCCCTGAACACCAGCGGCAGTGGCAGCAGAGCCTCCCTGCTGGATGACACTGGTCCGGAACTGCCTCCCCGGGGCCGGCTCCTCCCGCCACGGTGCGCAGTGTGCCCTGGGAGCAGAAGGCCCCGTTGCAGGACGGAGCTGGCATGCTGGGCAGAGCCCTGGGCGAGAGTGGGAATGGATCCTGGTTCTTCTTTTTTCAGAAAGCCCGTTCTTGTTCCTAAAGCCCTGCAATAAATCTTTAGTGGGTGCCGGTGGTCACCTGCGACGCTTGCACAGGCTGTCCTGGCCAGGGAGGTGTCCTGGGCAGCGCGGCCCCGCTGTGGGTCCCAGAGCTGATGTTGGGTGGGGAGACAGGGGCCTGCAGTGGGTGGGGTCCGAGCACAGGGCATGGGTGCAGTGCCCCCCTCCGTGGGAAGGTGCTCGCTGTCACCGAGGTCCCTGGCATGTCCCAGCCTCCTTGCCTCAGCCACCCAGGGCTCCATCCTCTTCAGATGCCCATGTGGTCCACGCCACTGGTCTTCAGCCCAATTCCACAGCCCGACAGCTCGTTCAGCCCCAGGACGATGGCAAGTTACTGCTGTTGGGTGAGAAGACGAGACACCCACTCCAAGGGCCTCATCCTGCATGGGGCGTTGGCACACCCAGAACATGCCAGCAGTCCACCAAGTGCCACCCCACACCTCCTGTGGAGGCCCACGCACGAGGCCAGGCTCGTGGCTGGAGGCCGGGCTCATGGCTGGTCAGCTCCCACACAGCCACAGCTTGTCGTCGGAGGACAGTGTTGGAACTGGGGGTGGTGACCATCTGGGCTAACCAGTCCTCGTGGCCCCTGGGGGTATCATGAAGGTTCATCTTCTCTGTCACAGTGGTGGCAGGAGCCAGTGTCACCACAGTGATGGGGTGACACCAGTAGCTCAGAGTGACAGGTGCCACATGCAGAATCAGATCCGGGGCTGCCAGGCCTGAGAGGCAAGCTGGTGAGCTGGGCCGCGAGTGCTGGCGCACACGGCTGCTGCGGGGACTTGGACGTGGGAGCCGAGGGGCACACAGCCCCTTGGCAACCCCACATCGGGACGAGGCGACTGGAGGCCCTGCCAAGTGTGGGGTCATGCCCCGCACTGCCGCACAGGTGTCCCCAGGGCACCATGGAGGCCCTCCAGGGAGGGGTCCAGTGTTCTCAGTTGGGTGGGCAGAGGGGCAGAGCTAGTCAATCTTGGGGTCTCTAGGACGGAAACAGTGCGGTGGCCAGGGGTGATCCGCACACTGAGAAGAGGCTCGTGGGCTGGAGGCTAAGTCACACGTGACGAATGGCGGGTCAGAAACCTGTCCTCAGGGCACCGCGGCAGCCCAAGGTGGACAGGACACAGGAGTCTCGCCAGTCTGGTGCCGATGTGTGGAGGGAGAAGCCATGAGAGCTGTCCAGGGCCCATTGCGGGCAGCCCAAGTGGCCATGGGTGGACTCACTCCTTCCCAGCCCTTGCCTCCCTGCATTTCCCAAAGCTGAATCATGGAGTCGGCTCTGTGCTTCACCTGGGCCACTGCACACCAGCGTGGATGGTGACCAAGTCACAGCAGGGACAAGTCAGGGGCTGTCCCAGGCCAGGGGCTACAGGGAGGCTGGACGTCCGGGGCCGAGCCAGTGTGGGTGCGGCCAGGGCTGGAGCTGCCTCTCGTGCCGCAGGGACCCTGAGGGACCGGCTCTCCACGCACGTCCCACCCCTGCAGGCTGAGTGTGACAGCAGAGCCACCACCCACCCCGGCCCCAGGCTGTGCCCAGGCTGTGCCCAGGCTATGCCTGGGAGGCTCCTGGTACAGTCACCGACCGGCTTAGGCCCAAAGCCTTTCTGCCTCAGCTTTTGCCAGGCTTCACCACCAAATGCCACCGGTGGGGTATGGGAAGCCCTGGGGCCGGCTCGCTCCCAGCAGGGCCTTCTGGAAAACTTTGGAGGCACTTTTAACAGCTTCTGTGGAAGCTCAAAGAACAGGAAATAGGAAAAGGAAACAGAACTGGTTTCACAGTTCCTAACCCTGCAACCAACCAGAGAAACTGAAAACACTGAAAACGTGAGGCCTCTCCTCTCAGCTGCGTCCTGGAACACGCTGCCCGAGGCGGCCGAGGCCGGGTCCTGCTCTCCACCTTGGCCCGGGAGCCGCCGGCTGCTAACTGGCCCCTGCCCTCCCTGCTTACTCATTCTCCTTCAGCATGGCCGTGATTTTCGCCTGCAGGTCTCTCTCGTTCTCCAGCTGTGTGTGCAGGCGTCTGGACGTGGCCTGGAGACGGCCCACCGCTGCCCTAGAGCACGGCGACGGCTGCAGGTCAGTTCCAGGGTCCCTTTGCATTTTTGGGAGCCAGTCTGTCTGAACTGGTCAGCTCAGGGACCCGGGAGGGGAGGCGCTGCCCCCGGAGCACCGCTCACTGCTGTGGCCTCTCCTTCTTCCCTTGGGCAGCTGCTGGGCCCCTCCAAACAGCAAGCCCCCAGTGCCCTCCTGAATGCTCGGGAGGCCCTGACTCCACGCTCGGGCCTCTTCACCCCTGGAGCTGTGGCTCTCCCAGGGTACCACTCATGGGGTGGTGAGCAGGTGTTGCCCTCTGTGGTGACCCGTTGGGGGCCTTGCCTGGGGGAGAAGCCTGAGCGGCATTGACTGGAGGTCCAGCCATGTGGACTCTGGGTCAGAGGCCCTGCACGAATGGGGAGCCTGGAACAGGCTCTGGGTGGTCAAGTCTGGGCTCATGTGGACACTTGCTGCTCCTGGAATCAGGGTCAAGGGACAACAGGGGCCCTGGGCCGCCCCGCAGCACCTACGTGTTGTTGGCCTCTCTCTCTCTGGCCATCTCGGCCGCCACGGCCTCCTGCTGTTTGCTGAGGAGGTCCAGCCTCTGGCGACAGGTGCGCAGCTCTTCTCTGAAACGCCCAACACGAGCTGGGGTGAAGGCTCTGCAGCGGCAGCCTGGCCCAGCGGGGGGCCCTGCCAAGTGACAGACAGGCCTCATCACCCGCTTTCTGAGCATGCTGCTGAGGGACTTGCTCTGTGGCCAAGGGCACCCACAGCAGCTGGAGTGCCCGTGAGGCCTGACAGAGCACAGACCCGCTGGCCCCTGGGGCCTGATGACACACTGGCTCCTGTCACATGACTTTGGCAACAGAATAAAACCCCAAGGACAGCCAAAGGGAGGCTTAGAGGAGAATAGGGAAACAGCAGCAGGAGGTATCCTGGCAGGACGCTAGGCTGGACTAGCCCCCGGGGGGGCCGGCATGGTGTTTAGGAGACACTGAGCGCTGCCCGGTTACATGATGCCTTAGCCTGTCATCAAACAGTTCAGAAAGAGAAACAGAAGACGCAGGGGCCCGGTGGTGGCCCATGAGGAGGCCGTCTGTGGCCCTGGCCAGCAGGCTCACCTGGTCTTCTGAATGAAGAAGTCTTTCTCCTCCTGCATCCTGTCCAGGATGTCCAGCTGCCTGCGTAGCTGGGACTCCTGGATCCTGTCTCCCACAGTGGCCACGCTCCTGGCCGCGCTCCTGGCTGGGCTGCTGGCAGCGCTTCTGCCCCCTCCAGCACCCATGGTGGCTTGTTCTTCTCTCACTGAACTTGAACTGGGGAGGACAGCAGCTGGGCTGCCACCTGGGCAGGCACCACCTCCACTGACCCGCGCCCACCCGCCAGGCCCCGTCCAGCCCCAGCCAGAGGTGCGGTTTGGGGGAGGAAGGCAGCCCCCGCGCCCCCTGGGAATTACTCGCAGTCTCCTGTAAAGGCGGCAGCAGGAGCGCTCTCTGGGCCCTCAGGGAGAGATCCCACCTCAAACTCCAAATCCGCCAGTGTGTCTTTTTCTAGAAATCAAGGTAAGAGTTTAAGAAACAAACAACTGCCAGGCACAGTGGTGCATGCCTATAATCTCAGGGACTTGGGAGGCTGAGGCAGGAGGATCACAAGTTCAAAGCCAGCCTCAGGAACTTAGAGAGGCCCTAAGCAACTTAGCACCCCTGGGTTCAATCCCCAATACCAAAAACAAACAAGCAAACTACAATGACAATAAAACAGCCGATCAAACATTAGAGTCTGAAATTTAGGGTGAATCCTGACCAGCTTAAATTGGATAGGCAAGGATAGTTCTCAAAGTGTGGCCCAGGGAACCCTGGGAGTCCCCAAGGCTCTTGGGAGTCTGTAGGTTGTCCCAGCACAATGTCCTGTGCCCATAGGGATGTTTCTGGAGGCCACGGGACATGCAGATGCAGCTATCTTTTATAGAACCAGATTCTATTTACAATAGTTCAGTACTGCTAGATGCTATAAATGGATAAGTGTGAAATTATTTTCAACTTTACTTTTTATCACAGTAAATATGGAAGGATAAAACCTGGGTTTCCAAAAATTTTACGAATATAGATGGATTCTCAGACAAAAATTTTGAGAATCCTTATCTGACAAAATAATTGCTGACTTCCAGCAAAACATGGCAAATTGAACTTTTGGGTCTATCTCCACACCTCCATTAAACCTCCCTAAGAGAGACTGAGGAAGAATTTTAAGACACAAGTCCGGGCTGGGCCGTGGCTCAGTGGTGAGCACTTGCCTAGCACGCGTGAGGCACTGGGCTCGATCCTCAGCAGCACACAAAAATAAGTAAACAGAATAAAGGCATCTGTCCATCTACAACTAAGAGAAAGGCTCAAGGGCACAAGCCCGTCTGCTGCCACAAGGAGGGCAAGAGGAGGACACACGGTCCAGGGGGACACTCAGGGACAGTGTGCTTGGGCAGGGAGCCGCGTGTGCACACTGCGACAGCTGTCTGGGCAGTCAGGTCCAAATCAAGGACATCTCAGGAAGATTTCAGATCATCAGAAAATTTAAAAAGAAAATCTAAATGCGTCCAGGAAAAGAAAATAAAAATAGGTCACATTCAAAGGATTGGGCTAAAAATGGCATCAATTTCTCAATAGTGATGCCGGGGCTGGAAAACTATGGCCTGCCGCTTTCAAATTCTCAGCCATGGTTTGTCCTGCCTTCAGCTAAAGACAGTAACAGAAGCTCCCTTGTTGGGAAAAATGTGAATTCAGTGGGCACAGTCTCGCTGCAGTCAAGGGAGCCAAAGGGCCGCCATGAGGCACATGGCCCATCTTTCCTGGGCTTCCTTTACCGTTCTCCATGGAGGGGATGCTGTCCACAAGCTCCTCTCCAAAGACCAGGCTAGTAGCTCCTTCCATGTTGGGAGACAGATCGGCTACAAGAAAGTTTTTACAAAATACAAATCAACAAGATCAGAGATCTTAAAAAATGGTCTTTATGATAATCAATAACTTACCTTAAAAAGATATTAAGAAAAAGAATAGAAAGGTCACAAACTAGGGAAAAATATTTGTAGCACAGATATCTGACAGAGGTCTTATATCCAGAATATGTAAAGAGTTCCTATGTATCAACAATATAAAGTCAGACAAAAGCTTTAGAGTGGTGTGACCCAAGAAGATACAGAAACGGCCAGTGAGCGCAGGACATTCGGTGCAACACTCAGTCACTGCACGTCCTCGAGAAGGCCTCATGTCAAAACGTGGTGCTGCAGGAGCTCAGAGCCACATGCGGCCGTGAGCGCGGCTGGTGGGAGTTGCTCGTGGATGCACCCCAACAACAGGACCACAGCCCTACGTGCTGCTGAGAAACCGAAGCCTGCCCACGAGAAGCTGCCCAAGAGCTTTCACGGCAGCTCATTCCCCATAGCTCCAAACCGGAAACCACCAGGTGTCCACGGACAGAGAAGTGGGGACAGCGGAGGCATCCCTGGGAGCAACAGAAAGGGCAGTGCTGGCAGACACCGCCCACTCGGGGCTTCACAGGCCCGCGTGAGGTTGGCGAAGTGGAAACAGGAATACACCTGGAACCAGGTACAGAGAGGTTGGGAGGGGGACTGAAATCGGACGGTGGCTTCCGGGTTAGAGGGGTGCTGGGGCAGGAGGATGGCTGCCAGGGAACTTGTGGGTCTGGAAACGTCTTAGACCCGGTTTTGCGTGGCAGTTACAAAGACACATGCCATTGTCAAAAAGCACCCAATCCAACATTTCAGATATGTGCCTGTGCCAGCCACGGTGCCACGCTGGGATCCCAGCTACATGGGAGGCCGAGGCAGGAGGATTGCAAGTTCAAGGCCATCAGCGACTTAACAAGACCCTGTCTCATAATAAGAACTAGAAAGGGCTAGAGATGTAGCTCAGGGGTCGAGTGCCCCTGGGTTGCATTCCCGGCACCACACACACAGAGACAGGAGTTTTGTCGCAGGCTGATATTATCTCAACAGAACACGCGCTGCCAAGGTCCAGGCGCGGTTCTTAAAGAACTTCAGAGTACTGGCCACGCCCTCGTCATCTGGGGATGTTATGAGGGAGCCTGTGGAGAAACCTTGGTATGGGATTTTACACTCAAGGAGAGTTAAACACACACCCTCGTCAGTACCTCGTTTTTTCTTGTGGAAATTAAATTTGATAGACGACTTCATCGATTTTCTGCTATACCACAAATATGTGATCAGTCTAACACCCATCAATCACGCGATGCTCGCACCAGGATCAGCGTGCGAAGGAATGGCGGTGAGTGCTTACATCAGTGTGTGGACCGGACGTCTGGTGTAAGGACGGTCTCTGACCCGACGGGCGACTCCAGGCAGTGAGCAGAGGCCTTGGGACGCGAGATGCTCAGACCTGGGAACTGGACTTTCACTGCTTGATCCCGTTGCTGTCTCAGGGTGGTTCACTGAAAATACATTCAGTGCCTCACAGTGTTCCCTGGCTATACTGTTAATCAATCAGTGCCACTGATTTAAAACGGCAAAGAGACACTTTGCATCACAGTCCCCAGGGGTAGAGTCCCAAATGCCTGTGAAAAGCAACAGCTCTTCCCACTTGGAAGGACAGACTGGCCGCGGGCCTGTGCTCTCCAGGTTCTCAGAAGACACTTGGGCGGCCAGACCTGTTCCACTCTGTCTCAGGAGCTTGGCACACCTGTCCCCACGGGCTCCTGGACGCCCAGCAGACCACAGTGTCCGTGCACGTGAGGGTCCAGGCAGAGGCCCCGCCCCCCGGCGCTCACCTCTGATTCCGCTCCAATCCTCCAGAACGGTGCATGGAGTCCCGTTTCCACACATGAACCTACGATGACACACAAGCTGGGAGTGGGGGACTCATGGCCACAGGGTGGGGACACCAGGGCGCCAAGCACCTGTGCAGGGCTCGTGCACCGGGGAGCAGATGGAGAACCAAGGGCCACTCAGGCGGCTCTCAGGAGGCCCGGGACACCAGGCTGGGCACGAAGGCCAGCACAGTGCCAGGCGGCTGGGGTAAGGACGCTGGCTCAGGCCACCTCAGTCTCCTGAGACATAGTCACAAGTCCGATCCCCTGCCACCTGCAGTGAGGCACACGCCCCAGAAGCACTGCCTGCACTTTGAAGGTCAGAGAGGCGCACTGCGGCGTCCTGGGCAGGGAGCTGGCCCAGGTACCTGGGCGCCAAACGCTCTGGGCAGGACCCGCAGCCCAGGGAAGCACCAGCCTCGCCCACACCCACCACTGCTCCGCCGCAGGGCCCCAAGCCCAGCAGACGCCAGCAGGAGAGTGTGTGTGGCCAAGAGGGGCCCATGAGTGTGTGGGCACCCCTCCAGCAGCCACAGGGGTCACGCGATCCACCCATTCAGCAAGAAAGAAAATCCAACGTCCCATTCATACTTAAGAAACGTAGTGACTATGTGTTAAAAATGAACTTCAAAATATGAATGATCAACAAATGCAGGAAAAGATGTTCAACATCTCTAGCAATTAGAGAAACACATTAAAACTGCACTGAGATTCCACCTCACTCCAGTCAGAATGGCAGTTATCAAGAATACAAGTAACAATAAGTGTTGGGGAGGTTGTGGAGAAAAGGCACGCTCATGCATTGCTGGTGGGACTGCAAATGGGTGCAACCCCTCTGGAAAGCGGCATGGAGATTCTTCAGAACACTTGGAATGGAACCACCATTTGTCCCAGCTATCCCACTCCTCGGTCTATACCCAAAGGACTTAAAAACAGCATCCTACAGTGACATGGCCACATCAAGGTTTATAGCAGCTCAATTCACAATAGCTAAGCTATGGAACCAACCAACAGATGAATGGAGAAAGAAAATGTGGTAAATACACACAATGGAATATTACTCAGCTGTGAAGAAAAACAAAATTATGGCATTTGCTGTTAAATAGATGGAACTGGAGAATGTCATGCTAAGTGAAATAAGCCAGACCCCAAAACCAAAGGTGAAATGTTTTTGCTGATCTGTGGAAGCTGATCCACAATAATGGGCAGAGGGAAAGAGTAGAAGTTCAGCAGATCAGACAAAGGGAGTGGACAGGAGACGTGTTTAGACCCACTGTGCAGTGTGGTGGATACAGTTAATATTCGTACATTTAAAAATCGCTGAGAGTAAACTTCAGATGTTCTCACCACAAAAAGTGCTCCAGGTGACAGGTTAACTGGCTTGGTTTAATTGTGCACAGAGGAGATCACCTCATGCCCCACAGACTCATGCAATTATGAGCCATTGCCTTCCCCTGCAGGAAGCCCCCCAGCCGGCCTCAGGCCTCGTCAGCTTCGAGAGGAGGAACGAGGGGCCGGTGCTGCCAGGGTGGAGTACCTGCCCCGTGCACGCGAGGCCGGATCCAGTCCCCAGGCCACGAGAAGGAAAGAGGAAGACCAAGAACAAACAAGAAGCCTCACTAGGACCACTTCTTGGTATTCGCTGGGCCCCCAACCCGAAGAATCCAGTGGGCCGGAGCAGACGCACCTGGAGTACAAGGGGAGAAGGGCGGCGTTGCGGGTCATGTGGAGTCCCGACCGCGCCACACAGCTTGCTTACGTTGCTGGATGTGGCCTCAAAGACAGAACCGAGCGCATTTCTATTTATCAGAATAAACACCGAGGAAATCTGATTTGGAAAAGCTACCATTTACAATCACATAAAAAAATGAAGCACTTAAGAATAAACACAATAGAAGATGCGTGGGACCACTGGAGGCCATGGCAAAACCCCATGGGGACATTATAGAGCTACTAAAAATAAGTGGAACAAATGGCCCAGTTTCTTTAACAAATGTCCCAGGGAGAGAGGGGAGGGGCTGCCGCAGATCAGTGACCTCCCCGTGGGGACCTTGCTGGTTCAAGCAAACAGAGTGACATGCTCTGTGACTAATGCCTGAAAACCAGCACAAGTTGGATTTCATGAAGAATTCACCATTGAAGCTGGCGTGGTGCACACCTGGAATCCCAGCAACTGGGGAGGCTGAGGCAGCGGGGCAAGTCCAAGGGCAGCCTGGCTACTTAGCAGACCCTGTCTCAAAATTAAAAAGTACTGGGGATGTAGGTCAGCGGTGAGTGCCTCTGGGTTCAATGCTAAGAAAGAAAGAGAGAAAGGAAGGAAGGAAGAAAAAGAAAAAAAGAAAGGAGGGACAGAGGGAGGGAGGGAGGGAGGGAGGGAAGGAAGGAGGGAAAGAAGGAAGGAGGGAAGGAAGGAAGGAAGGAAGGAGGGAAGGAAGGAAAGAGGGAGGGAAGGAAGGAAGGAAGGAAGGAGGGAAGGAAGGAATCACTGCCGACCTCGTCGGGGTGGGCAAGGACTTTGTGGTCATAGACACAGGCCGTCTGCCCCTGCCGGGGTGCACGCTGCACCTGTGAGTGGGACACTGCTGCAGCCCCGTCCTGGAATAATAGTGGCCCAGGCTGGTAGCTGCTGGCACAGGTGGCAGGTGCCCGTGGTTCATTATCCTTCTTCCTGTTCTCCTGACTCTGAAATTTCCCATAAAGAAAACTTGAAAACAGAAGAAAACCTAAATAATAAATGCAGGTTCAGAAGACTTGATGTTTCCAACATATCGATTCTTTCTGAATTGCTCCATATGTTCACTAACCCCACTTTGCGAAGTCCCAGTAGGAGAGAGGGAGAGCGAGCACATGCGCACAGAGAGTGAGGGCTCTGGTGCCTGAGCACCTGGGTGGGAGACGGACAAGACCAGGGTTGAAGAGGAGCAGGGGAGGGCACCCTGCAGCACCAAGGTGGGTTCTAAAGTCAGAACATCGAGATGATGGTGCTTTGACAGAGACACCGGGGGAGCAGGGAGAGGCGGGACCAGGCTGCCTGCCCCGGCACCACTCTGCTCTGCAGAGGCCACGGGTGCTCCGTCAGCCTGCAGTCAGCTCCAGGCGGGTGACAGGCTCCCGTGTGAAAAGCAAGTTTTGGCCATGGTGGGGTGTGTTTCTAAGACCCCGGGAACATTAGCCACAAGAGGAAACACTGGTGGTCACCTGCAGCCCAGTTAAAGCTCCTCTTCAGCCACCTCGGGCAAGTTGCCGAGAAGCTAGAGCACCGAGGACAGCAACCCTCGCCCAGAGGGTCAGGCCCGCAGCGGGGCAGCCGCGCCCGTGCAGAACACAGTCCAGCAAGCCTGCGCAAGGCGTCGTCAGACTTTCCAGCAGGGCCCTTCAGACAGGCAACCCGCGGGCAGCCACAGCCTGACCACTGGCCTCATCTCTGCTCTCCTGGCATTATTAGCAGTGCCCGGGGGCTGGACCGCAAACTATTTCCTGGTACAAACCAAGAAAAGTTGCTCAACATCATTAGTAAGGAGGGAAATGCAAGTTGTAGCCACAGTGAGCTGTCGCTACCTGGACAACTTGATGCTAGCGAGTGCTGGCGGGGACGCAGAGCCATGGGAGGTCACGCTGTGGGGCTCTGAGAGGCGGCTGGCACTTTGTGGCAAGGTTTAAGAGTGTGGGTGCTGTGCTCCCTCCTGGTGCTTCTGCAGCAAGTGACCACACTCTTGTGGCTTGAGGAAACCCACACTTATCCTTTTACAGTTCTGGAGGCCAGACATCTGAAACGAGTCTCACTGGGCTACCCGAGGTCGAGTGTGTGGATTCAGCTTGACATGACTGCAGCCATCTTGGGTATCGCCACAGAGACATGCATATGCATGCTGCCCCTGAGTCACCCTAACTGGTCTTTCCTGCATGTTTTCCTTACAAACCACAAACAGGTGAAATCATTAGGGATGTGTGTGGAGCCCAACACCTGGGCCCTGGCTCCCAGTGTACCTGGCTCTTCATATTGTCTGAAGGCACACCAGGCACATTGGAGACAGGATGGGTCCAAACTCTCCTCCCGACCCACACTGGGGATCCACCTGGTCCTTAAGTCCCCAGGACACTGCATGCTGAGCAATCCTGGACCTGCCACTCTTCAGCCTCAGGGTGGTGGGTGGTCCTCACACACGCTGGGCCGTCCTGGGGCAGCGAGCTGCATTCCTTCTGGAGACCCTGGACGGAACCCCCACGTCCCCTTTCCCACTCTCTACAGCCTGAGCTCCGGGCCCCATTCCATCCTCTTCAGAGGCGAAGTGTCAGGCAGGTTGCAGGCTCTCTTCTGCCTCCCAGTCCATTAAAGGACCCTGAGTACATGGGCCCGCCCTGGTGACCTGGAGGCACCGCCCCACTGCCATCAGCTGATCAGCAACCTGAACTCCCTGGCCTGGAACTTCAGGTTCAGAGGGGACACAACGTCCCTGTCCTGCTCCCAGGCCCTCCGGCTGGCCAGCTCTCCTGGGAGTGCACCTAGGGACCCTCACAGGCTGCTCTGTACCACACTGCCGGGTGGCTCTGCAGAAACGCCCTCCCACAGCCTGGTGGCAGGGAAGGGCCGGCTGCAGGCTGCTCCTGGCCCGGGGTTCTCCAGCCCCCGGTGCTAAGGGCCGGCTCCCTGTGCCTTCTCTGGGCTGGCAGGTCTGTGTCCAGATCCCTTTCTTACCAGGACTCCAGCGGTAGCCCATCAGGGCCCTGCTGCAGAAGTCCCCATCTTAGCTCCTTAGAACCACCTCGCTTTTCCCAAATGGGGTCATCCCAGAGGGGGCTGCCCAGGCGTGAGAGCCACGCTGACGACTCAGATGCCAGCCCGGCGGCACCCACCTCTCCAAGGCCTGCGGGCCCTGCGCGGCGAGAAGCCCTCGTCAGCGGCGCCAGCCCGGCGGTGGCCCTCTTGGTGGCCCTCAGCGGCGGCGCCCGCGGCTCCATGGCAACGCGCGGACACAGCCCGCGCAGGCGCGCTGCGGGCTCGGGCGCGGCCGGGACCGCCGGGCAGGTGCGCGCGTCGGCTGGGCGGGATGAACCCGCGACTGGAGCAGCGGCGGCTGCGGGAGGGCGGGCTTGGGCCTCGCGCAGGACCCGGGCGGCTGACCTGGCGCACACCTGCCCGCGCCTGCCCGCCCCTTCCCCGCACCTGTGCTCACTTGCCCGCACCTTCCCCGCGCCTGCCCGCACCTGCGCTCACCTGCCCGCGCCTGCCCGCACCTTCCCCGCACCTTCCCCGCACCTGCGCTCACCTGCCCGCACCTTCCCCGCGCCTGCGGGGCGCTCCGCGGGACTTCGCGCCCAGGAGGGGGACAGCCCCATTCGCCAGGCTGAGCACCCAAACTGCTCCAGGATGAGTGGGACTTGTCCCCTGCAGGCAGCTGGTGGCTGAGGCCGCAGGAGGCCTGGGAAGTCCCTTGCTTTAATCCTGGGCATGGACCTCCGTGAGAGTCAGGAGTCCTGCAACCCTGCTGTGGTCTGGGTCTGTCTTCTGGTCAGGATTGACTGAGTCACCCCATCAGCCCGGGATGGTGTCCTGAGAGGAGTCACACTCTGCCCGCAGCCCGCCCACACCATGGGGTTCTTTCCTACCAGCTTTGCTTCTCCGTCCTCCCAGTATGAATGGTGCAGACACTCCACTAGAGCAACTGGCAGGCAGCCACCTCCGAAGAGCCCCGCACTGGGCAGCACAGCTGTCCACCGGGCAGGATCCACTTCTGTGTCCAGAACATACCCAAGTGAGGAAATCAAGATGCAGAACCTTTTGCACTGTATTGTATCTACAAAGGGGCAATAGGAATGTACCTGCGCGTCCTCCCTGGCCAGTAACTGAGAGACCCTGACCTCCTAGGTGGGAGAAGGGAGCGGGATCCGCAGCCAGGCCTGAGAGCGGGGAGCGGGAGCTTCCAAGCAGATGGGGCCACAGTCAGGGCTCACCCGGCAGGAGCAGGGTCCTGGTTGGGAAAGCGGTACCTCCACCTGTGGGCTGGGGATATCCAGGTAGGCGCCCCCAATGCTAGGCTGCCCAGACTCCTGGGCTCCAGCGCTGCAGAGGTAGGCATGACCTCCCTAGGAAGGGCCGGCACCCCCATGTGGGAAGATGCTGAGAAGTCTCCCCCAAGGGCAGCAGGGTTCCCTTCATTGTCTGTGCCCACCCCGTCTCCTGGCTGCCAGACCGCCATTGAGAGCCAGTTTTCAGCTTAAACTAGTATTAAATAAAATTTAGAGGTGGCTGCGGATTTGGACTGAGCTCCCATCTAGGCCACAGACAGACTGAAGTGAAGTCCCTCATGCCAACTGCACATCACCGAGTGGAAACTAAGTTGTTTATTTGAACTGCCAAGATATCAGGAGAGACAGAAGTCAGCCAGATCCCCAGACAGGCAGGTTTCAGCAGGCACGAGAAGGAAGCTCCCTCTGCCCTTGTCCCCACAGAGAGAGCAGCTGAAGCCCACCCTGTCAACCACGGTCTGCCCAGGCTGGAGTTTACCAGCTGTGCTCCCATGCCCAGCCAGGCACCTTCTCGAGATCTGTAGATGGAGGGCAGCCCGGTCCCTGAATTGTTGGTAAGACCCAACTGGGTGTTTAAATAAAATTTGTTGAAAAATTTGTTGTTGTTGTTTTGAGACTGGGTCTTGCTGTGTGGCCCAGGGTAGCCTCCAGCTGCAGCTCAGGTGATCCTTCTGCCTCAGCCTCTTGAGTGCTGCACTGCAGGCCTGTGCCGCTGGGCCTGGATGAGATTGTGTTCTTTGACGCCTTTGTCCACCCCTGCCAACGTGCCTAGAAATCTTTCAAACTTGATGGAAACTATAAATCCCCAGCAAACCTCAAGCAGAGTAAAGAAAAACTCACACCAAGACATGTAACAATTAGATTGACAGAAATGAGAAATGGAGAGAAACTCTGAAACATCCAGAGGGAAGAGGCAGGTTCACACAGGGCAAGAAGCATGCCTGCGACTCCTGGCGAGCAGCCAGGCAAGCTGGGAGTCAGGGGGCACCAACGTGGAGACGCTGAGCCAGAAACAACACAAAGAACCCTGGGCACCCAACCGTCCGTGCTGGGGAAGAAAGTTCTAAAGAGTAAACGTCGTAGCCGGGCGCGGTGGCTCACGCTTGTAATCCCAGCACTTAGGGAGGCTGAGACAGGAGAATCGCGAGTTCAAAGCCAGCCTCAGCAATGGCGAGGCGCTAAGCAACTCAGTGAGACCCTGTCTCTACATAAAACACAAAATAGGGCTGGAGATGTGGCTCAGTGGTCTAGTGCCCCTGAGTTCAATCCCCAGTACCAA
>CM053400.1:775450-794639 GCA_028644305.1 Xerus rutilus
GAGTAAACGTCGTTTTGTGGGGTGCGAAATATTTACGGGGAGGGGAACCCTCACACGACCCCCAGGGAAGTTCCAGACCACAGTCCAGGGGAAGGGAACAGAAGTAGGGAGAAGCTGGCAACACAGGTCATTTCAGCACAATTGAAAACGCTGGCTCTTCAGAAGCTGCTGTTGGGAGACCAAACAGGCAAACTGCTGACTGGTAAAAATACTTGCAAAACACACATTCGACAAAAGACTGGTGTCTAAAAAATATAAATAACTCACAACAATAGAAGGATCAGTGTCCTCATTTTCTAAAATTAGCAGAAGACTTGAACAGAGACCACTGGATAAAGCAAACACATGAAAACACGCCCAGCATCTTTGTCACTAAGAAAGGACACGTTGTCAAGTCGGCGGTGAGACACAGCCACAGAGTGGCCGCAGCCAGAGGGCGCAGCGTGCACCGGGCTGAGGAGGTGGGGAGCGGAAGGCCTCCTGGGCACTGCGGGAGTGGACACCAGCAGGCCAGCTTGGGTGGCTGAGCGGCAGTTTCTCAGAGAGTGAGGCACATGTGCCCCTAAAACCCAGCAACCAATCCTACACACACACTTTTCTCAGAGAGAATGAAAACGTGTGACCACCCAGAGGCTTGCGTCTGAAAATTCAAAGCAGATTTACTCACAGGAGCCCAAACTGGACGTAACCCAAATGTCCATCAACGGGAGACAGTGAAACAAACGAGGTCTATTCAAACATGGAGCACAGCCCAGGAATAAGCCCGCGCTACTGGCGACCCGACAATGCGCTTTTGGTTGATTCTCAGAAGTGTTGTGCTACCCGGGCTTGGTGGCATATGCCTATAGTTCCAGCTGCTCGGGAGGCTGAGGGGGGATGGCTTGATCCCAGGAGATGGAAGCCAGCCTGGGAAATAAAATGAGACCACTTCTCAAAAACAAACAAAAAAAAGTTGCTGGGTGTGGTGGCACATGTCTGGAGGCTGAGGCCAGAGGATCACAAGTTCAAGGCCAGAGGCAGCAATTTAGCAAGACCCTCAGCAGCTTAGAGAGATCTTGTCACAACATAAAAAATAAAATGAAGCCGGGCGCAGTGGCTCAAGCCTGTAATCCCAGCACTTATGGAGGCTGAGACAGGAGGATGGCGAGTTCAAAGCCAGCCTCAGCAACGACGAGGTGCTAAGCAACTCAGTGAGACCCTGTCTCTACATAAAACACAAAATAGGGCTGGGGATGTCGCTCAGTGGTCGAGTGCCCCTGAGTTCAATCCCCAGTACCAATAAATAAATAAATAAATAAATAAATAAATAAATAAATAAATAAAATAAAAGGGACTGAGGATGTGGCTCAGTGGTGGCACACCCTGGCTCAAGCCCCAGCACCCTCCCACTGTGAATTATCTTGCAAGCTTTACACCAAGTGTAAACAGCACGGCTGTTAATTAATTCAGAAACTGTTGAGGGGCAATGGGGGATTGAGAAAAGACACACACACAAGGAGAGAAAGCTGGGACCAGGTGGGACACTGTCCTCTGATTGAGGAACAATGACCCAGAGCAAGCTCAGCACATTTATTATATAGGTTTTATCATCAAAAGCTTGTTTATGGGGCTGGGATTGTGGCGCAGTGGTAGCGTGCTCGCCTAGCATGCGTGAGGCCCTGGGTTCGATCCTCAGCACCACATAAAAATAAAATAAAGACATTCTGTCCACCTACAACTAAAAAACAAATATTTAAAAAAAAAAAAAAGCTTGTTTGTGGGGGGCTGGGACTGTAGCTCAGCAGTAGAGCGCTTGCCTCGCATGTGTGAGGCCCTGGGTTCGATCCTCAGCACCACATACAAAGCAATAAAATAAAGACATTAAGCCGGGCGCGGTGGCTCAAGCCTGTAATCCCAGCACTTAGGGAGGCAGAGACAGGAGAATCGCGAGTTCAAAGCCAGCCTCAGCAACGGCGAGGCGCTAAGCAACTCAGTGAGACCCTGTCTCTACATAAAACACAAAATAGGGATGGGGATGTGGCTCGGGGGTCAAGTGCCCCTGAGTTCAATCCCCAGTACCAAAAATAAAATAAAATAAAATAAAATAAAATAAAATAAAATAAAATAAAATAAAATAAAGACATTATGTCCATCTACAGCTAAAAAAATATTTAAAAAAAAAAGAAAAAAGCTTGTTTGTGGGAAAGTTTCAGTAAAGCGGACATCGAGTTCATCTTGTTATGCTCAGAATTCTCTGTCCCCGAGAGTTGGTGCTTGAGCGCAAGGTTCAGACTGATACAGCTCTGCGCCTTTGCATGGAGCCTCTGGGCCATGGTGACCTGCACCTTGGCACAGGACGTCCCCAGTGCAAATGCAGCCACAAGGCAGTCAGAGGCCATGACCCAAGGCACCGCTCTCCACAGGGTCAGAGATCACGAGGCCAGCGCCCATGGCTGCAGCACGGGTCCCGCGGGCATGGCGCATCCAGCCATCAAGCCTTGCTTTTCACCTCCCTCTGCAGTCAGATGTCAGCTGGAGACTCAGGGAGCTCGAGGGTGGACGGGGAAGGTGAGATTTAGTTCCTGGCCGCCTGGGGGCTTGGGGACAAATCTGACTGCAGGACTAGAGCCCAGAGCTCACGCATGCGGGGCAAGCGCTCCACCACTGAGCCACACCCGGCCCAACGGTTTTTAAGCGACTAAAAATGTTGATGATTATGAAGTTGGGCGGTGGGTACATGGCAGGTCAATGTTCTATTTTTTTTTCTTTTTAAATTATTTTTATTATTACTTTATTATTTTTCTTCTTTCTTTCTTTTTTTTATAAATATTTGTTTTTTAGTTGTAGGTGGACACAATATCTTTATTTTATTTTTATGTGGTGCTGAGGATCGAACCCAGTGCCTCCCGCGTGCTAGGCGAGCACGCTACCACTGCGCCACAACCCCAGCCCCTCTTCTTTCTTATTTTATTATTATTATATTGGTGTTTGACCCTGAAGCCTCACACGTGCTAGGCAAGTTCTCTGCCCAGAGCCACACCACAGTCCTTTTCATTTTTTAAATTTTTATTTATTTATTTATTGTTTTGGTACCGGAGATTGAACTCAGGGGCACTCGACCACTGAGCCACATCCCCGGCCCTCTTTTTGTATTTCATTTAGAGAGAGGGTCTCACTGAGTTGCTTGGCACCTTGCTTTTACTGAGGCTGGCTTTGACCTTGCAATCCTCTTGCCTTGGCCTCCCGGTGGCTAGGATCACAGGCCTGGCCACCACGCTCAGCAGGAGGTGACTTTTTCCAGGTTTTGGAAATCTGCAACTTCAGGGTTATGGTGGAGGTTCTACAGTCCTGGAGAACTCCCAAACTGCACACTTAAAATTAGTTATTTTGTTGTACATAGATTTAATCTAAACAAAGCCGATTAAAAATAAAGTAATATAGCATGTAGACTCCAGGACACGACCTGAGGGGCTTTGCCTGATCTGACCCTGCCTGCTTCCATCTGCCACCCTCCCCTGCTCCTCACAGCAGGCCTCACTGGCCTGGCTTTGCTTCCCCTTAGACTTGCTGGTGGGGTCCTGCCTCAGGGCCCTTGCACCATCTGTCCTCTGGAACCTTAGCTAGGTTCTTGCTTAAGTCCCTCCATGGTGCACATTGTTTTGTAAATCACTTCTCTCTCTCTTTTTAGTGTGGTGACCTACTATCCATCTTCTGGGGTCAGGGATCTTTTATCTCTCATTCCTGTCCAATTCTTAGACCAGTCCCCAACACATGGCAGGATAATTAATTCTGTGAAGGTCTGTCAAATGAGTAGGGGTCTGCGCGGGCCCTTTCTTTTTCTTTTTTCTGGTACCGGGGATTGAACGCAGGGCACTCGACCACTGAGCCACATCCCCAGCCCTATTTTGTGTTTTATGTAGAGACAGGGTCTCACTGAGTTGTTTAGCACCTCGCCGTTGCTGAGGCTGGCTTTGAACTCGCGATTCTCCTGCCTCAGCCTCCCAAAGTGCTGGGATTACAGCCGTGCACCACTGTGCCCAACGGGGCCCTTTCTTGAGAGAGGTTACTGGAGGTACTCCAGCGCCAAGTCCTGGAACAACGACGGCAAACTTGCTTCTATTTCTCTAACATACGCACGAAGGAGCGTCGTCCAGGATCAGGGGAGCCCCAGTGCTTTCCTTGTGTGGTGTCGGGCGTAGCCTGCAGGGGCTCACTTCAGTCCTGGGAGGCTTGACTCCCCAGCAGGCTGTTTTGGAGTTCCCATGCCATCGACGGTCTGTGATGTAAAATGCTTTCCTCACTTGATTGACAGCCCTTTTGTTAGAAATGTTAATTTTTGTTGAACATTTTCTATCTTTTATTATACCAAAGAATTCAAAATGCCACTTTAAAAAACACAAAATACAAGAATAGAGTTCCAACTTCTGCATGTTAAACACAGTAATTGTGCTTGGACATCTAACTCAAGTGTAGAGAGAAGGTTTTGGGTGCCTGAGTTTGGCTGTTCATTGGCTCTCAGGGTGCCGATGACCCCGCGCAGCACCCTCTGAGGCCTGCGCTGGGAAGCGCAGGGGAAGTGGATGGCGGATCTCGGCTGTTCCAGTATTTTGCATTTGATCTTCTCTGCCAAGTTCCCTCTGCTTATCCAGATGAATGGATTCCATCTGAAAATCACAGGATCAATAATTACATTCTGAGCTTGATAAAACCCTGCTCTGTATCACTGCCATTTTCTCTCTGTAGTGCGTTTTCCCAGGAAAATAACAAAGCGACTTCACAAGTGTACCAGGCAGGGATTTTCAGTTGAGCTAATGCACTTTCCTTTTCAGGCTGCATGAATCACCTCCACCTCCTGGGGCCCGCCTGCTGCCACAGAGCCTCCCTGGTGGATCCCAGCCAGCTCTCCTCCCAGGCCTCACGCTGGGCGCTATACCTTCCCCTGTGCTGCAAGCGTCTGAGCACCCGGCAAGGTAGTGATCCAAAAGGACTAAGCCAGCGGAGGCTGAGGGCTGCCTCCCTGCATAGCAGAGCTGTGTGGTGACCTCCCTTCTGCAGCTCTCTCTGTGCCACCCTGGGCCGTGCTCTCGATGAGCCGGAACTTTGGGCTGAAGAAGGAGGCAGATTTTCACACCTCCAGGGCCTGTGCCACCTCCTGCCCAGTGACATATGGGGAGAGCAGAAGGCCTCCTGCAGGAGACTGAATAGATGTCCCGGGACGAATGCCCAGGCCTGAACTTCCGGCTTCGTCCTCATTGCTGTCCCTGCAGTCCCGTAGCTGACCCCTGCTGTGCACTCTTAATGGCACCAAAAAAGGGGAGGGGAGTGGCCAAGTGTCTTCCAGAAGCAGACACACCTGAGACAGAGAACCTTCCTCTGATAGAGACCCCTCCACAGTCACTCAAGGAACCTGACGGAAGCAGGTGAGCCTGGAGTGACCCCAGGCAGCCGGGTCTGCAAGTCAGAGTGCGGTTCTCCATGCAAACAACCCGAGACTCTTAGCAGAGGCCAATCTGTGGTTCCAATCAGTTTTGCATCACTGTGACCAAAAGACCTGACAAGAACAACTTAGAGGAAGGAAAGCTTCCTGGGGGCTCGTGTTTCACAGCTTCTGCCCATGGTGGGCCGAGTCCACAGCTCTGGGCCCGGGTGAGGGGCAGCATCATGGGGAAGGGCCAGTGGAGGAAAGTCACTCAGCTCATGGCAGCCAGGAAGCAGAGCAAGAGGGAGGGGACGCAAGAAGATGCACCGTTCCAGGACCGCCTCCAGGGACCCTCCCTTTCCAGCCGTGCCCACCTGCTGTGGTCACCACGTCATTCCAACTAGGATGCACTATTAGGTCACAGCTCTCAAAATCCAGTCCTTGTACCTCCAAACATTCCTGCGTTAGCACAGGAGCTTTTAGGGGATGCCTCACATCCAAACCACAACAGGGGGCATGGGCTTCTGACACCTGGCCACTCTCACCCCTTCATTCTGTGCCTGAAGAAACCAAAGCCAGGAAATGACCTCTCTGAGCCCCACAGCAGGTCAGGGATGGGGCTGGAGTACACAGGCCCCTGCCCACAGGGAGCATTTCCCGAATTCTCCAAGGGAAGAGAAGCTCACACCACAGGGCTGTAGCCCAGGGCTGGTCGTGCAGGACCAAGGCTCTGGACCTGCCCTGGTGTGGGGCAGTCTCCCGGATGCCTTCCTGGTTCTCGGGCAGCTGGAGCTTCCCTGGGTGGAGCTGAACATGGGGTGGGGATGGTCTGGTGACACGTTGGCAGAAGGTCTGAGACTGAAGCTCAGAAGTGGTGCAGCCGCGCATTCCTGTAATCCCAGCACTGGGACAGGAGAATCCCAAGTTCAAAGCCAGCCTCAGCAATGGCGAGGCGCTAAGCAACTCAGTGAGACCCTGTCTCTACATAAAACACAAAATAGGGGTGGGGATGTGGCTCAGTGGTCGAGCGCCCCTGGGTTCAATCCCTGGTATCAAAAAAAAAAAAATAGTTGGTGGCAAATTGATTCTCAAAAATCTTGAAGAAGGAATGAGGGGAAAATTCCCATTCTTTATATTCAGGCTGAAACACCTATTAGGGACAAAGAATTAAATGAAGTGTGTAGACTGTGAGGATAAACCAAACATTTTGCTGTAAGTCTGGTGAACATTGCAGGTGGTTGGAAGGGGATGCTCTTAGATCTGCTGACCAGCAGAAACACTGAATCCAACGGGTCTGCACCTGCTTTCTTCACCTGCTTCTCCAGGCAGGTTTTGAAATACATTTGTCCCCAGGACCCAAGGAGAAGAGGTGAGTTGCCACCACTAAGCAACTAGATCAGTGGTTGACTGTCTGTCCATCCTGGCCTGAGATAAGCCCAGCAAAGTTCAGTGTCCATGTTGTGCCCCAGAAAACAAAGGTGGAGGAGCTAGCCATGGAGTCCAGCTCATGCTGAAGGAACCGTCAGGTGCGTGGAGGTCGACAGTATCTCCCAGTCACCAGCCAGTGACCTCAGAGGTCAGCAGGAGAGCAAGCGCCCCATGTTGCAGGGTTCCAAGGTCAGGGATGCTCAGAGGCACCAAGGGGGTGCTGCCCAGGGTGATGTGGCTCTTGGGGACTGTAAGGTGAAAAACAGCCCTTTTGTAATTAATTTTCACCTCCCCTCTTTAGAAGCACAGGGCAGTTCCTGCCCCAGGGGGTTCCTCTCCCAATCTTCCATCTGGGAAACAAATAGTTTTCACATCCCCTTTCTAAAGGCCTGAGGCAGTTCTGCCCCAGGGGGTTCCGCTCCGGAATCTTCCACCTGGGAAACAAAGCCTAAAACAAAACTTAACTGCCCAGGTTAGCACATCAAAGAAGACCGCTACTGCTTATCTGCCCCCAATCTTAAAGCGACCAATCCCTAGCTCACCATGCGGTTTTGTAGTGGGCTCTATAAAATCCCTCCTGCGTGTCCCCTCTTTCTCTTTTTTCCTCTTTTCTTCGCCCGGGTGCCCACTCCCCTGAATAAAGGATTTTCTTGGCTGTATGAGGTGTCCGTGTCTGGCTGGCCGCTACCCTAACAGGGACACCTGCTTGCTTTCTTGCAACAGTTGAGCACCTACTGTGTGCCAGAGACCATTGGACCTGACAACAGGATGGAGGGGCACACGAAGTTCCTGCTGCAGGAGGATGATAAAAATAATACTTGCGGGCTGTTCCCGGCTCCTGGTGGGCCCCTTTTCATGGGTGGATCAGCTCCTTCATTCTCTCAGGAAGCCTAAGATCAAGGGACAAATGGGACGATGCCCAGGACAGTCAGCGTGCAGATTAGTCTGATGGGAGCACAGGGAGGTCACTGCTTCAGCACCAGAAGGACCCCCTCTGGATGGGAGGCTGCAACCTGACCAGCCGGCTTGGACACTGGCTCTTGGGTCTGGGAAATCGAGCCGGGAGCCCCACCTCTTCCCTACCCACTGCGTGGGGCTGGGCTGGAGGCCCCTGGCACATCCCTGCCTGCACTCCGCCACCCGTGACTCTGGCCAGTGGCCAAGCATCCAAGGGGACTTAGCTCACTGGAGGACAGTCTGCCTTTTTAAAATGTTTTCACAAGAAGCTCAACGTGTGCCGTCCGTCGACAGGTGCCCAGCACTGTGAGCATGAGCAATGTTTGCTATCAGTTTTTTAAGGGAAACTGTGCAAATTTTACTTTCAAAAGAATTACAGCGCATGTGTGAGGCCTCGCCTCTCTCAGCCCTTTGGCGGTGGGGGCGGATCTCACGTGCGGGCCCAGATGCCTGCAGGGCTCTCCCAGCGGGTGTGGACAGGCAAAGGGACAGGCCAGAGCCGTTTAGGGCCACAGGGCAGCAACAGCCACTCCACCTTCCTCTGCGCCCAGGAAGCGTCCACAGGGAGCAGGGCTGCGGCGTGGCACTATCAGAAGCGGCAGCACACGTGGGTGTCCCCGGGAGAAGGACAGCATGCCGCAGGGGCTCCCGCGCCTTGGCAACCTCGGACCTGGGACACCCCTTGCCCCCATACTGCCCCTGCGAGGCCCCCTCCGGAACGAGGTTCTGCCCTGCCGGTCGGTTCCGTGTCCAGTGGGTACCGCGCCCTAAGTGTCTCCTGGGCAGACACGCAGAGGGACCGGCATGCAGCCGGCGGCGAGGGCGGGGCGCGGGGTGCTCAGCGCAGGGCTGCTTCGAGCGGGCAGGGCGCGCGGGGCGGTGCGGGGCGGGCAGGCGGTGCGGGCGGGGCGCGGGGCGCGCGGGGCGGGCGGGCAGGCGGGGCGCGGGGCGGGCTCTGCGCTCCGTCCGCCCCTCGCGCGGCGCCGCGCTCCCTGCGCTCCCGCCCCTCCGGAGCAGCGGCGGCCGCGGGCGAAGCAACTTTGCGCGTGTCCAGGCCGGCCGGACCGTCCCGCGCAGAGCCCGCGAGGCCATGGACGCGCTGGCCTGGCTGCTGCCCGCGCTCCTGCTGCTGTGCGCGCCGCCGCGTCGCGGCGCCAGGTGAGCGGCGCGGGGTCCGCGGAGGTGCGGAGCGGGCGGGAGCCCTCGGGAGGGGGTCCCCGGGCCGGGTCCCTCGCCGGCCCGAGACGAGGTCGGGGTGGAGGCCGGCGCGAACCTCGCGTGCCAGGACCCCGAGTCCTCGTCCCCGTGTCACCCTCGGTCTGTCCCCGTGCGCTCCCCTCCCAACTCGCGGCGACGCTGCCCTGCGGCGGCAGGACCCGCGACCCTCGCTGGGTAGCGGGTGCTGTCCGCCGTCCCGGTGCTGAACGCGGCGCGCGGCCAGATCAGGGCGTCGAGCCGCGGGAGGAGACGTCCCGGCCCCGGCCGGCCCCTGCCTGGCGCCTGCCCTTCCCGGCGCGGAGCGGAGGCTCGGCAGGAAGGACCCCGGGGCTGCGGTGGGGAGGAGGCCGCCGGCCGAGCTGGAGGCATCAGCGAGGCGCATCCTCGCGGCCAGCGTGCGCCCCGGACGCCCGGGGTGCATTTCAAATTGCACGGACTGAACCCCTGAATGTGCAGGTGGATGGCAGCGAGGTGCCCCACAGCAGAGAGACTGGGTTTGTTCTAACTCTCGGGGAAGGAGGGAGCCTGCCTCCTCAGAGAGGGAGGAGGCTGGGAAGAAAGCCCTCACCCGGGCTGGAGCGCTTCCCTCTGGCTCCTAGTGCTCCGTCGCGCTTCTCTCCGCTGTGGGATCTAAAATGGGCTCCTGGTCACCAGGGCATCTTGGGCCCCAGCACTGAGCCCAGCCACCTGCCTTGGGCATCAAGAAAGGCCAGTGAAGGGTCTTTCTGAAAACCATGTTGGTGCAGAGGCTGCAGAAAGCAGCAAAAACCAGCCCTCCAGCATTCTGGACTTCAGGGTCACCTGGCTGATGGACAGTGGACTGTCAAAAACCAGAAACGGCTGAACATTAGCCTGTGTTGTGGCTGTAGGCACCCCCCAGGCCTATGATGGTGGGTTCAGAGTTTCCCTGTAGGTGGTGGAGGACAGGTGGCCACTGGGCTGGACACCACAGAGTGGGCACTGACTGTGAGCCTCCGAGCAGCCCTGTTCTGTCACCAGTGCCTATGGACCTCTCTCCCCGTTCCTTTCCTGACTTAAACTCAAGGAAGGTGCAGTGAGAGGTGGAGCTGGAGCACCGGGGTCTGCTGCCAGCCCAGGCCCACCGCCCCCTAGCCCAGTCTTCAATTCAAACAGCTCTGAAACCCCAAAGGTGGAGCTCAAGTGTGACACCAAAACTCACTTGGTGGCAAACCCCGTCCTGCGGTGGGCAGAGGCTTTCTGTGTTTATTTGTCCCATTTGCAGGGCCTGTTTATAGATTCCCTGCTGGGAAACTCTCCAGACTCCCCACCCCCAAGTCTGCATGTGCGCAGATTCCCTTCCTAAAACCCAGAACATTCTGAATCCTGACATGCGTGTGGCTTTCTGGGGCCTTGGCTAAGGGGTTGTGTAGCTGTCTCCCTGGGCAGGGAGACCCAGCCCCCTGGGGAGGAGGGCTGAGCCTTGCCAGTGTTCCTGTCCTGTGGGTGGCAGATGCCAGGTGCTGCCGTGCTGCCTCCATCCTCTGACGTGAAACATCATCATCTCGCCACGCCTCAGTCTGTCCCTTTAGACAGTCCTCCCAACCTGCTGCTCTCGGCTGTGGCCTGACAATGCCAGGGCATGGAGCAGGGCCAAGTGGGGAGGGGCTAGGACAGCAGCCCTTGACTGACCTCTAGACAGTGTGGTGTGTCCACACAGGGCGTCCTCTCCAGCAGCTTTTGAATCCCCTCCACTCTAGACAGTAGCCTCCTCCTTCCTCAGTCTCCAGGTCCTGGCGCCTGGACGCTCGTGGGGGGACAGTGGGACTTTTCTGGCTCCCTCCTCAGTCGATCTCCCAGTGGTTCCTGGTGAGAAAGGTTTGGGGTATTAGAGGCAGGTGCACTGAGCCACATTTGTGGGCCAGGCCTGAGTCTGCAGAGCCCCCACACAGCGTGTGCCGAGCTTGCCAACCGCCTGCCTGTGTGGGTGTCCCCCCGGCTGCTGGCGCCTCCATCTCCCAGGAGCTCACGGTGTGATGCCTGGGGTGCTTCTCTTTGCCTTGGTAACTGGAATGCCAGTGAGGCGCGTGTTGCTCTGGAAGCAGAGCTGTGAGACCCGGGGCTTTGTGTGCACGGTGGGTGAATCCTGCAGGGAGCAGCCCACTGCCTGGCTCAGCTGCACCCACCTCTCCTTTCTGTCCTCAGGGCACAGGCAAGCACAGGGGCTTCTTTGTTTCTCAGTGGGGCCAGGAGGGGAGCACACGAGGAGCAGCCCAAGGTGACAGCTCTGCCCTGGGGATTTGAATTCCTGGAATCGAGTGTAGAACTGGAGCTTGGCATGTCTCTGAGCGTCTCTGTCAAAGCATGCCCAACTTCAGGACTCCCCTGTCTCCAAGGTTACCCAAGACGCCAGTAGCTGTCTCCCAAGATCTCTTGGCTTGCCAGCGAGAGTGGAGACCTTCCTGCCCCGTGCTGAGCTCCTGCCCCTGTGGCTCTGCCTGCTCTGTATGTCCTGATCTGAGTGAGGGACAGTGGGGCCTCTGGGACCCAGAGTTCTGCACAAAGCACACCCTGCTCTGCACCAGGCCGTTTACCTCTGTGCATGGCTGGAAAAGCAAACAGCCACTATCCCAGGAGAGAAGCGACACAGGGTGGGGGCTCTTCCCTTATCACTCCCAGGAAACCGTCAAGTGTGCAGCCTGTCACTGCAAGGTGAGCTCCGAGGGGCTGACTCCTACCTGGCCTTCATGCCTCCAAGTGGACCTGGGACTGGGGCGAGGGAGAGTGCACACATGTGTCACTGGCCTGAGACTGGCAAGAAACAGGGCCCAGGAAGGACAGTGTCTCCTGGTGGCTTCATGCCAGGCAGGCTAGATGGCAGCTGGACTGGTCCAAAAATAAAGCACAACTCAAACCCTTTAGATCTGACCTTCAGGGCGACTTCCATTCTCTTTCTCTCTCTCTCTCAGGACTGAATTCCAGGACCCTCAACCTCTGAGCTACACTCCCAGTCCTTCTTATTTTTTATTTTGAGAGAGAGTCTTAATAAGTTGCCCAGGCTTGCCTTGAATTTGCGATCCTCCTGCCTCAGCCTCCCTAGCATCTGGGATTACAGGTGTGGCCATTGCACCTGCATCCATTTACATTCTTACTTGTGCTTTTCTGGGGCCTGGATTTTATTTAATGCCACCTTACCCCTTGTTACCACACCACCTGCCCCTGTGATTGCCATAGTGGGAGGGTCGGGCATTCAGGCTCTGGAATGGACATCAGACCCTGATGCCTTGTCCTCCCCACCGCGATGTGTCAAAGTGCTCACACAGGAAAGATCAAAGATCTGCAGCATTTCATTAGCCGAAGAACCTGATTCAAAGACAACCTCTTCAAAAGAAAAGTGGCTTAGATGGGGAGCGGGGGCCTGAATACCCAGCCACTGTCGTCTCAAACCTGGGCGGTCCTGGGGCTACCGACACCCGCGTGGGAGTGAGTTGGCCAGGAAGGAGGCAGGGACAGGCAGGCTTCCTCAGCCACTGCCCAGGTCTCTGTCAGAAGCATGTGTTCAAACCTGACCAACTGTGCAGTCCCTGCCCTGGCTGTGAAAGGAGGCCCCTGGGTTATCCTGTGCTCAGTGCCCTCCCTCCTTGGCATAGATGCGGAGCCTACCCTTCCACAGCTGGAACCCTCTTCCCCCTTGCCTCTCCTGGGTCATTCTGGTTCTTGCCTTTGGGCTCTGAGGACACTTTCTCAGGGAGGCTGTACCCTGTGAGAAGAGGGGCTACCTGCTCCTGCCAACCTCCCTCCCCATCTGTAGCCACTCATCTCTCCCCGTAAGACTTGGACCTCCACATGGCCTGGGCTGTGGCTCTGCTCATGGCTCGGCTGTGTCCCCAGAGGGGGACCTGCATCATGGGGTCACTAGATGGCATTTGTGGATAGATGGCCAATGGACAGATGGATGGTTGGGAACACCCTCCTGAGGGGTGCCTGGGGCTGTCTCAGTGTGGAACTCCGAGGGGTGGTCTGAGGGGAGGAGAGGAGGGGCTGAAGGTGGGGGCCCGGCAGGTGGATTGGTGGGGGGAGCGAGTGGAGGCAACAGGAAAGGGCAGAGCTGGGCACATGGGGAGAGGGGTGTGAGGGCAGGGGCAGGAGGAGGCGCTGCTCCTTCCAGCTGTCCCAGAAGGCCGAGCTGGAGAGACTGGTGTGGGGCTGGCGGGGCTGCCGGCTGGCCCTGGGCTGGGCCTGGCTGCGGACAGCAGGGGCGTGTGCTGTGAGCCCAGGCTGCGTCCCTGTCCCCAAGTAAGTCGAGGGGGCATCAGTGTGGTGGCCTGATGGCCCAGTGTGGGGCAAGAGTGTCTCTGGGTGAGACTGGGGTTGTGCTGGCTCAGGTCCTGCACCCCAGGACTTAGGCCAGGCCCGGGGCTCAAGGTGACCTGGAGGCCTTGAAACAGGCCCCACGCCTCTGTTTCTCACTCCTGATCTTAGGAGCCTCCCCGCCCCCACTGTGGCCTGGCCGGGCCTGTGGTCAGGATCATGGTGCCGTGACAAGTTGTCACGCCTGGGGGACTTGAGGTGGCAGCAGCTGTTCCCTTGTGCTTCTGGAGGCCAGAAGTCCAAAATTGTCTAGAAAGTCTGGGGGACATGGGTCCCAGGCCCCTGTCCAGCTTCCGGGTGGCCACAGTCCTGGCACCCTGGCTTGTGGATGCACCGTGCACCTCTCTGCCTGCTTTGGCATAAGGACAGGATCACAGGACTTAGGGCCCACCCGACCCACCGGGTCTCGTCTTAACTGGTCATGTCTGCAAAGACCCTGTTCCAAAGTAGACCACATTCGCAGGTTCCAGGGGGAAAAGAGTCCTGGGGGACATTGCTCAACCCAGTCCAGGCCGGGTGGGCGGGCCGCTGGGTCCCTGTGCTCTGGCTACGGTGTGCGTGTGGGCAAGATGCAGCCTCTTGTTGCCACTTTGGGTCATCTGGGGGGGAGCAGCCCTTTTGTGGCCCTGCTGGGGACATCAAGGACAGCACAGGCTGCTCTGGGGTCAGGCTCAGCCTAAGAAGCACATGGCCATCTGAGGGGACCCAGCCTGGGCCCTCCTGAGGGGGCAGAGCAGGAGTCTCTGGGCCCCTTTTGGTCCCCATCCTGTGGCCACCTGGCACATTCCTTCCTCCCAGGCTGCCTGCTAGGGAGGACTCTTAATGGGGGCCTCCCACTGCTTGGGGACAAACCCTGGAGGGGGGACTCTGGGAGGCC
Source organism: Xerus rutilus (assembly GCA_028644305.1). Classification (NCBI taxonomy): domain Eukaryota; kingdom Metazoa; phylum Chordata; class Mammalia; order Rodentia; family Sciuridae; genus Xerus; species Xerus rutilus. The sequence continues at coordinate 789,658 of CM053400.1, forward strand.
TCCTCCTAGTCTCAGCAGTGCCCTCTCTGGGCAGCTAGAGGAGGAAGCCATGGGCAGTAATCAGGGAGCCTGAGGCTCAGTTCACGCTGGGGCTGCGCAGGTGACCCCTGAGGTAGGGTGAGGAGGGCAGGAGGCTGCACGGAAAGGCAGGAGAAAGGCCAGGGGCCTTCTGGGCTTCCTTGAGTCCAGTCCAGGTTGCCAGGAAGGGCTCCCACCTTGTCCTCCCTGGACATCCAGCCCAGGGGCTCCCTCCCAGGAAGGGACCGGGGCTCTGACGCTGGTGCCCTGCCTGCCAGTGACCACCTGGCTTTGCATCTCCAGAGCAATGAATGACATTGGGGACTACGTGGGCTCCAACCTGGAGATATCCTGGCTCCCCAACCTGGATGGCTTAATGGAGGGCTACGCCCGCAACTTCAGGCCCGGCATCGGAGGTGAGAGCAGGGCTGGAGGGGCAAGCATGTGCTGGAAGGGACGGTGCACCCTGTTGACTCTGGGGATGGGCCCTGCTGGACCCTTGGCTAGTAAGGGTCTGGTTCTCCCAGGGGTCTGTCGGACTTTAAGCCCAGGCCCGCAGGGAGACAGGACAAGGAGGGTCTGCCTCCCCAGGCCGTGGAGGCAGACGTGAAGACTCCAGGTTCCCTCAGAGGCCTTGGCTGTGGCCTCCTCTTCTGCCTCCCTGGGCTTGGGTGGACTCCTGGTGTGGCAGGGTAGCTGGGGACATGGGACGGGGTCCTGCTCTGCTGGCTCCAGTACCCTGCTGCTCCTTCACACAGGGCCCCCCGTGAACGTGGCCCTGGCCCTGGAGGTGGCCAGCATCGACCACATCTCCGAAGTGAACATGGTAGGCGCCCACCTGCCCTGCCGGCCGGGTCGTGAGTCCCAGGAGGGGAGCAGGGACTGACCCTGCTCCTGCCGCCTGCTCCCTCCGCAGGAATATACCATGACCGTGTTCTTGCACCAGAGCTGGAGGGACAGCAGGCTCTCCTACAACCACACCAACGAGACCCTGGGCCTGGACAGCCGCTTCGTGGACAAGCTCTGGCTCCCCGACACCTTCATCGTGAACGCCAAGTCCGCCTGGTTCCACGACGTGACCGTGGAGAACAAGCTCATCCGGCTGCAGCCCGACGGCGTGATCCTGTACAGCATCCGGTGAGCTGGGCCTCCTGCCCGCCTCCAGGGCCGGGGGGCAGGACACTCGTGCTGTGAGCCTGCGGAGGGGGCCTGGGACCCCTCCTCGGCTGCTAGCAACTGCTCAGTCACCATATCCACTCCCAGGCTGCTCCCAGGGAGCCCCCGACAGCCTCCTGGCCAGGACTGTGCCTTTTTGTCTATAAATGGGGTTGACTTCATGTAACACGGATCGAGCCCCAAGTGAACAATCCAGTGGCATTTATCAATTCACCACGTTGTGACGCTGTCCCCTTCATCTCGTTTCAAAACATCTTGCCATGGGCTGCGGTCGTGGCTCGGTGGTAGAGCATTTGTCTGGCATGTGGGAGGCACCAGGTTCGATCCTCAGCACCACATGCAAAATAAATAAATAAATTAAATAAAAGTATTTTTAAAAAAATCTCCTCAGGCCAAGAAGAAACCCTTTGAAAGCAGTCACTCTCTGTCTCTGTCCCTAAAGTCCCAGGCAGCCCCCGACTCACTGTCCCCATGGATGTGCCTGTTCGCCGTCCTGCCTCAGTGGAAGCCAGCTGGGTCTGGGTCTGCCTTTTCTGCAGTGTTGTGTTTTCCAGGGTCGTCCATGTTGTGGTGTGGCTGTGCCTCCTTCCTTTTCATGACCAAGTAGTATTCTACCACGCTGTGTGTCCCTCTGCTTGTCTGTCGATGGACACACGTTGTTTCTGTCTTGTGCTGTTGTGAACAGTGCTGCTGTGAACACACATTCACCTGTTGGAAAATTGTCCAGGCACATGGCTTTAAAAGATAGGTTGGCAATATTTTAAAAACCAGGAGCTTAGCCGGGCGTGGTGGCTCACGCTTGTAATCCCAGCACTTAGGGAGGCTGAGACAGGAGAATCGCGAGTTCAAAGCCAGCCTCAGCAATGGCGAGGCGCTAAGCAACTCAGTGAGACCCTGTCTCTACATAAAACACAAAATAGGGCTGGGGATGGGGCTCAGTGGTCGAGTGCCCCTGAGTTCAATCCCTAGTACCAAAAAAAATAAAAATAAAAAATAAAAAAAATAAAAATAAAAACCAGGAGCTTTTACATCAGAATCTAAACATCTGGCCTCTCCTGGAAAATCAGAGCACTTGGCTCCCCAGTGGCCGTGAGCAGTCCCTCGGGCCATGCTGGGGAGCCCAGGCTGGGCCTTGCCTCCTAAGTCCCTAACCTGGGCAAATAGCAGGCACTGTGCAGGATGGCGAGGGTGAATGCGGCCCAGCTCCTGGGTGTCCTAGAGGGGAGTCCGGCCATGGCGCCGACCGTTTTGTTTTACCCAGATGCTAGGCAGCCAGCAAACAAAACCTGGGCAGCAACCGGGGCACGAGGTGGTGCCCCCGACAGGCAGGTGGCTCTGGGACGGTGCGGAGGGTGACTCTGTCGTGGGAGCAGGGGAACTGCCAGCCTGGTGGAGGCTCCAGGGCCTCATAGCACGCTTGTCTGGTCAGAATCACCTCGACAGTGGCCTGTGACATGGACCTGGCCAAGTACCCCATGGACGAGCAGGAGTGCATGCTGGACCTGGAGAGCTGTGAGTGGGCTGCCTGGGGCAGGGTGTCCTCTCGGGTGGGCTCCTCTGGCTTCTGTAGCCAGGAGGGGACTCAGGCTTGGCTGTCAGGGACCCATGCAGCTGGGGGCCTGGGCAAGGCTGGCTCAGAGGACAGGGAAGCTTTCAGGGTGGGACTTCTATATGAGAAAAGGGGGGCTGGGGTGTGGCTCAGTGGTAGAGCGCTCGCCTAGCATGTGTGAGGCACTGGGTTCGATCCTCAGCACCACATATAAATAAAATAAAGATATTCTGTCCACCTACAACTAAAAAATAAAATATATAAAAAAAAAAAAAAAAAGGAAAGGGCCAGAGGCCCGAGCAGCTTGGCCATGGGTCAGTAGGACGGGGTCCTGGGAGAGCAGGGTTGTGGAGGCCAGGCTAGCCCAATGATGTAGATCCAGGCCAGCCTGCACCCCTGTGTACCTCGACAGTGGTGGCCCCGCATTTGCCAACACCTCTGGCCCTGTGCACCTGCCCAGAGGTGTGGGGGGTGGTCCGAGAGGCCAGAGCCTCCCTGCTCCTGGCTCTGTCCCTGTCCTGGGCCAGAGGCTACCGCTGGGGGTGCCGGGGGATGGACCAGGCCTGCTGCCCCCCATGGGCTCTCCTGCAGATGGCTACTCTTCCGAGGACATCGTCTACTACTGGTCGGAAAACCAGGAGCAGATCCACGGGCTGGACAGGCTGCAGCTGGCCCAGTTCACCATCACCAGCTACCACTTCTCCACGGAGTCGATGAACTTCAAGTCGGGTACCGTGTGGTCTCTGCCCGTGTGCAGCTGTGGCTTTCTCAAACCTTCTAACAGCCCCCAGCCAGCTCCGAGGTCCAGGGACACAGCCGGAAAACCGCTCGCTAGGCACTTGCTGAGTGGTACAGGCTGTGCAGAATGAGACTGGGGACGTGCCCCTGAGTGACAGGCCAGATTTCCACACTGTTCCTCGGCCCTTTCAGCACCCCGGGCTTAGGGGGGGTCCTGCAGACTGGCAGAGCTCAGGGGCTGTGCCCTCCCGGCCTCCTGGTCCTTCCAGAGCCTGGCTGTGCCCCGAGGGCTTTGCAGAAGGAGGCAGGTCTGCAGACCTCACTCCCCTGCAGGGAGGGCTCCGCAGCAGCCTTGAACTCTCCTCTCCTTCTCTGGCTGACCCTGTGCTGCCTCACTCTCTGTGGCCAGACCTAGGGCAAGGGAGACCCCCACTTCTCAGGTTGTTGGGGTGGGCAAAGAAGGCTGGGTTCTGGGGTCTCCCCTCTGAGCCTTGTGTGGGCCCAAGTGCCTGCCCAGGCCTCTTTCCCCCTATCCTGTGGGGTCAGTGGATTGGGCAGCGAAGGCCACCTGACAGTGGGCTGTCCCCACAGCTGGCCAGTTCCCCCGGCTCAGCCTGCACTTCCACCTGCGGAGGAACCGGGGCGTCTACATCATCCAGTCCTACATGCCCTCCGTCCTCCTGGTCGCCATGTCCTGGGTCTCCTTCTGGATCAGTCAGGCAGCGGTGCCTGCCAGGGTGTCTCTAGGTGTGGGATCAGGAACCCCCAGCAGCCGTGAGCCAGCCCTTGGGTCCCAGCCCCTGTGCCACCTCTCCTGGGGGCAGCGCCCAGCCAGGCTTGCCCTGGTCAGGGGAGCCCCGTTGCACCCCAATGGGGGATGGAGGGCTGGTGGACACGCGCCGTCCAGGGTGAGGTGGAGAGAGAAGTGGCTGTGCTCCAATGGCAGCCCACTGTGTCACCAGGCATCACCACCGTGCTGACCATGACCACGCTCATGGTCAGTGCCCGCTCCTCCCTGCCGCGGGCATCAGCCATCAAGGCGCTGGACGTGTACTTCTGGATCTGCTACGTCTTTGTGTTTGCCGCCCTGGTGGAGTACGCCTTTGCCCACTTCAACGCCGACTACAGGAAGAAGCGCAAGGCCAAAGTCAAGGTCACAAAGCCCAGAACAGAGGTGAGAGTGCGGGCGGGTCTCGGGGTGCACAGCCCAGAGAAGGGGGCCTTGGCAGGTGCACCCGGCGCCCCTGCTGGCCAGCTCCTGGTAGGTCATGCTCAGCCCTGGGCCCAGCCTGCTGCAGGTCACAGTGGTCCTGGTGGGTGCAGAGGGGGTCCTTGCTGCCGGCCCAGCTGGGGTCCTGCATGGAAGCCCTGGTCCACCATGACCCTGGGAGCTGTGGTTCTGTCCTCAACCTCTTGCCCCTACTGTGCAGGTGGATGTGAGGAACGCCATCGTCCTCTTCTCCCTCTCGGCTGCGGGGGTCACCCAGGAGCTGGCCGTCTC
>CM053400.1:795139-815992 GCA_028644305.1 Xerus rutilus
GGACTGACGTGTATGCTGCGGGGCCGCTGGGCTCGCTTGTAGCTCAGGCCCTGGCTGCTCCCTCCTGCCCCTGTCCTCTCGTGGCCGAGTCAGCGTGGACTTGCTGTGTTTGTCACCCCGCCTGTGGCCATTACAAATAGTGTCACTACAGGCTCTCGCACAAAGTGCAGTTCTCTAAACATGGGGCTGGTCACTTTGTCCGCAGTCCCCTCACAGACTTCAGCCTGGGGGAGCTGTGTGCCAGCAGCCACCAGGTCAGCCCCTTGGTGCTGGCCAGCACACAGGAGGCATGCCGTGGGGTATGGCTAGGAGGCTGGGCTCTGCTGCCTCGCAGCCAGGGTCCCTCCCTGGGGTGAGAGTGCTTCTGGGCCAGAGCTGCTGGGGCAGGGCCAGTGCCAGGCCGGGGGCGCTGTGAGGAATCCTGGCTCTGCTGCTCTGGTGGCAATGAGGGCCGCAAGGTGACGTGGGCTGGCTGGTGACATCCCAGGCTAGATGGGCGAGTCTACATGGCCTTCTCTCACTCCTCGAAGCAGAGAAGCCACTCAGTGGCACTGATGCCTGCGGTCCACTTGGGCATGGACATACTGGGCAGCAGGGCCGCCTCAGGCAGTGGCACGGGGGCCCTGTGACACGTGGGCACCTGGGGTCCCACCGCTGTGTCTCCTGCGTGTCCAAGGCTACACAGGCATGGCCACGTGTCCTTGGGCTGGGCCCTTCCCGGGCCTGGCAGCGCGTCCTGGCGCACGGGTCCCCAGTGTGGCGCTCGCGCGGCGAGCCTGTTGAGGCTTCTTTTCCAGCTTTCCCTGGGGGTGGAAGTGTTGTTTCTTGCATTTTGATCTTTGATCCTGGAACAAATGTCCACATCTAGGGTGGCGTTGGCCCATCAGCTGACTAGCGAGCACAGTGTCTTCTCTCAGACTTGAGTGACCACAGATCTGGGCCCCAAGTGCAGCAAGCGCAGGTCCCTTAGCTTGTGGGGACACCCTGGACACATGGCTAGCCCTGTGGCCTGAGCCACCACAGGCGCCTTCCCTGGGTAGTGGGAAGAGCAGGGCAGGATGTGGAGGCCGTGGGAGAGGCTCCTCCAGCAGGTGACTGTGGGACGAGCTGAGCTGCTTTGTCTGTGGCTGGACAGGCCCGCGAGTCCCCAGAGAGGACCTGGAGGACCCCTCCTGCACCTCCATTCTCCCACCTCGCTCTGAACGCTCCAGCCAGGCCTTGGCCCGAGGTGTCTCTCAGGAGCCCTCACCCCACGAGTGGGGGTCAGCTCAGCCACAGCTGTGACCAGGGAGGGCCAGTGTGGCCTCTGAGTGCGCCAAGGACAGCCTGTCCAGGAGCTATGCCTGGCCCGTCGTGAGCCGCATGGAAAGGACGTCCTGCTGGCAGGACAGCAAGGGCTGGGCCTGGGCTGGGCCTGCCCTCCCTCCTGGGCCCGATGCTGCCCCGGCTCTGGGCCTGCAGGTGGAGAGCCAGGCCCGGCCAGGCTGCCTCCTGAGACGCCCCAGCTCCCGGGGTGCGTGTCGCCACACCCCACCATGTGCCTGCCTCTGCTTCTGAGCACGTTGGTTGATGGGTGCAGGATGCCCATCCAGGCTTTTACCTTGATCACAATCTGCAAAGAACCTTTGTACAGATGAGGTCACATCTGCAGGTTCTGGGAACGAGACATGGCATGCTGCTTTGGGGACCATAGTTGGTGGCCACTTGGAGGTCCAGCTGCCCTCAGCCTCCTGCCGGGTGGTGGGGCTGGTCCCACTTCCCAGCACCCCAGGTAGCTTCATGCTGTTTCATGGTGGAGGCTCAGCAGGGTTGGGGTCTCCGTGCTGAGCTCTGTGGGGGGCTGACTGAATGGTGGGCTTACTCCACGGAGGATCCCAGGCCTGACTCCTGCCCCCGTGTCCCCTGCTCCTGGTGTCCCCATCCCTTGTCCCCCGTTGCTCTGTTCCCCATTCCCCATGTGTGGCCCTCCCCCGGGTTTTCTGCCCTCAGTCCCCCCTCCACCTGTTTTCTGATTCTGGAGCTTTGGGTGCCTCCCATTACAGGTGAGACGGTGGCCCAGAGGCAGAGTGGGCGGGGGGTCCTCGGCAGGTGCCGTCCCCAGAGTGGAGTGCAGGTGTGCCTGGTGTGCTGGGGTGACAACCTGTCTGGGAGCAGCCTGACCCCGGGTGCTGGAGGGCGTGGAGCTGGCACTGTGGGGCACTGCCGTCCTGCTTTGACTCTTGACTTCAGGCAGGAGGGTGAGGTCTCCCGTGCCTCAGTTTCCCCCCTGTGAAAGGACACCACATGAGGATGATGGCATCACGAGGGGCCCCGAGCATCCTCGGGGCCAGGTGGGCGGCTCATGCTGTCCGCCACACCTTGCAGTGGCGGGCAGGTGGCATGGGAGTGCTGTCAGCTGTGCCCAAGCCCACTGCACGTCCTCGGTGGGGAAGCCGAGTGTGGGGTGGGCCGGGGACCCTGGTTGTAGACGGAGGACTGTCCATCAGGGCCGAGTACCTCCGGCTTGGGTGGACGGTTACCCCAGAGGCTCCTCAGCTGGCTTAGCACTGTGACTCCACAGCACCTGTGGGGCTGTCTCTGGTTGTGTTAAAAGTCCAGTCTCATTCAGCTTTGTCTCAAATTATTTGCAACAAACTGGAAAAACTACTTTCTGCCTAAAATAGGCTTCTAGCAAAATTAGCAATCTGCCAGTTCAGCCTGAATTTTCTAGAGTTCTGCAGAGCTGGGTGTTTGGGAATGGATGAGGAGAGAAGGCGGCTGCAGGCCCGTGTTGTGAAGGGAGGCTGATCCTGCTGGGTTTCCTCATCGACCCGGACCCGGGATTGCTCCGCCCTTCCTGTTGAGGACCGGTGTGGATTTGGTGGTTCCGTTATTGTGTGGTCTTGCGCTGGAGGCTGGGTGGTTGTGGCCCAGCAGAGCAGAGCTGGAAGCCTGGCCGCCTCTGGGGTGACCTCTGCTGAGTGAGGCCGGGTCAGTGGTGCTCTGCGTCTGGCACCGGAGCGTGTGGTCCCATGCTTGGCCCTCAAGCCATCGCAGTTCTATTTTCTTCAACTAGTTACAAACATAAAAGCAGTGCCTGTCTCGCTGGCGTAGGGTGCCCTGTGCCTGTGGTGGACCCACCCCTTCCCAGTGCAGGAGGCCGGGCTGTCTGCTTAGTCCCACGTCCTGTGAAGGGCCCTGAGCACCGCTGGGGTGCCAGAGGAGGGCCCTGCCCTGGCAGCGGTGCCCTGGGCCACTGCCTGCAGGCAGACACAGGTTTGCAAGCCCAACTGTTTGGTCATTCAGTTGTGGCAGGGCCAGCAGAGCGGGAGATGACCGGGAGGAGTGCATCGAGGAGCTGGCTGGCTCAGGTCCCCGGGGGAAGGGGCTCCTCATATCACACAGGGCCACACAGGGAAGGACCGGGGCAGTCAGGCGGCAGATGGACTGGCAGCCAACATGGGCAGAGGCTTCTGTGGAAAGGCTGGGCAGAGCGAGTGGACTGAGGACCGGGCAGCATGAATCGCTGCAGCGGGCTCTGGGGTGCAGGGGATGTCCCTGGTGACCCGGCCCGGAGTGTGAGGGCCCGTGGGGGGGTGGCCTGGCATGTGTTGGTTGGTGGTTGCCCTGGGAATTGGCCACCCTGGGAGGGGCAGTTCCTCAGGGTCGGTCAGGCTCCTGATGCCAGCACACCGCAGACGCAGGACACACGAGGACTCAGCTGGACCTTGGAGCCTTCTCATGGCTGGCAGCGGAGGTTCCAGTGGGACGAGCCCCTCCCAGACCCCTGCACCTGCAGTAGGTGGCAGGTTGTTGGCTGAGGAGAGGGTGGCAGAGGTCTCCTGTGACTTCCACACCCCGCGCAGCCCGAAGTGGGCCCAGGAGGGCCACTGTGAGCCTCAAGCAGGCTCTGGGGGGGCGGCGTCACTCCCCGGCCCAGGCTGTGCCATCCCCCGTGCCTGTTAGAACTGCGGAAGGTACCCACTTCCAACTGCCAGGCACCAAGGTGGGGGCGGAGGGTCAAGCCGTCTGAGGGTGGCCCTGGGTCTGCTGCAGCCAGGCACGCCACCCGTCAGGTGCTGGGTACCGTCCACCTTAGGCTGAGGCACATGGGCTTCAGGCCAGTGGGGGCTTCTCACCTCCCTGGGGAGCTCACCTGCCCCATCTCCACCCTTGCCGGTGTCCACTGTCCCCCTGCACGTGGAGGTGCAGCAACTCCGAAGGCCACCTGACCCCGGAGTTGGGCCCGCGAAGGCTGGGACACGGCACCCCTTCCTGGCTCAGGCTCTGTGTGTGGAGCCTGCCGGGATGTAGGTCGGGGCTGCCTGCCCGCCCCCGGTTGCTGCTCCCGAATCCCAGCCCTGGGCCGGCCAGAGGGCCCTCAGCAGGGCCGCTGAGCAGAGCCCGCCCTCCGGCCCTGCTCGTGCGGAGCGGCTTGTTTTCGTGTGACGTCAGCTCCTCGGCATCCATGCCGTGTTTTAGTGTGTGCCCCAGCTGCCGGCTGCAGCTTCCCAGGGGAGCCGGTACCACCCGGGCCTGGAGACATGAGCAGGCAGGGGTGTGAGCGGGGGCACGAGGGACGGCCAGCCTTCCCTTAAAGCCTGCGCTTCAGCACAAGTCCACCCTGCCTGTTGTGGGTCGGGAGACCGGGGCCGCGGCATCGCTGGCGAGGGAAGAAGATGCCTCCCTGCACACCCACCCTCCGCCGAGCATAAAGGATCCCTTGCTGAGGAGGCAGGAGAAGAAAGGGTGAGCAGCGCGTCCCTCCCTGCTGGTCTGCAGGCCCGCAGCCGCAGCGTCGGTGGCAGGCCGTGTGCTTGCGGCTCCGGGGCTGCGAGTCAGCGAGCCGGTCTCGCCTCCCGGCTGCACAGATGCTCCGGTGCTGACTCGCGGCTGCTGGCCGGCAGGGATGGGGCCGCAGCAGCTCCGGATGGTGTCAGGGGATGCGCGGTGAGAGGCGCTGGATTTCCCAGGGTGGGAGATTTTCAGAAAGATGCCCCAGCCGAGCTGGTGTTGCGGCTGACGGCTGTGGGGGGCGGAAGTGTGGGTGGGTGGTAGGTGCCCCTGGCCTGGGGTCGGGCGCCGCTGCAAGGCTGGCATGGCCGGGCAGCCTGGTCTTCTTGCCCCCGGGCCCTGGGGGGTGCTGTGGCCGTGGCTGCCGCGGTTGTGCTTGGAGTCCCTGTGAGCAGAGCGGCCGTGCGCGGCTCCGTTCTGCATTGCTGCAGGCAGGCAGACAGACGGGCCACAGTGGCGATGCCTGGGGACCTGGGTCGCTGGGGCCGTGTGTGAGCCAGGGGCACCTGTTTCCGTGAACAAGCGCCTGGGGCTTGCGGGCTTTCAGGAGCAGCCTGCCCTCCTGCCTGTCTGAGCAGGGTTTGCACTGACAGCGTCACGCTGGAGCCTGGGCGGCTTGGGCAGCACTAACGTGCACAGCTCCCTCCACCGGGGTCCCGGATGTCCGCGGGGACTGGTTCTGGCCTCCGGTTCTCAATTCTGAAATGGTTGGAGGTAGATGGGGCCGGGGGTTGCGCGGTCGGTCGTGGTGGGATGTGGGAGCCGGGATGCTTCTCTGACGTCCATTTTGCAAGGTGCTTTGGAAAAACAACAACAGCCAGGCTCCTCGCCAGGCTGAGGGCAGCCTGGGCCTGGAAGGACCGGGAAGGGGCACTGGGCAGAGGGCGCCCTTCCCTGGGCACGGGCTGCTGGGAGCCCGGGCCCAAGGCAACCGTTGTTGGGATCTTGGATCAGGTCTGCTGGTGGTGGCAGGCACGGTGGGGCCTGTGTGCATGGTGCTGCTGTGCGGGGACGAGCTGTGTGTGTGTCCCCGGAGCCTGGGGTGCTGAGCCTCTTCCTGTCCTGTGGCCACACGTGGTAGTGTGTGGCCGACTGGAGCCCCACAGTGTAGATACTGCGAGGGTCTCCAGAGCCAAGGCCAGGATTCAGACCTGGTTGGTGGCTTCTACTGCTGTGGCCCTTGGTGGGGTCAGTCAGAGCCATGACCAGGGCCATTGGAGGGGTGAGGGCCCCTCCCCTGAGAGCCCCTTCACCGAGGCTGTGGGAGTGGCTGTGCCTGCGTCTTGGCCAGGGCTGCGTGGAGCCCCCAGTGAGTGGCCCCCGCAGCTCCTTCAGGTGCAGCCACAGCCATTACGTAAGGAGCAGTGCCCAGCTGGCCCTCAGCTCGGGCCTCACCTTGACTTCAGTCCCTCTCGGTACCTGCTGGGCCGCCTGTCACTCCAGACCACGTGGCTTGGAGGCTCATGGAACGTCCAGGGAGCCGGGCCACGCCACACCGGGGGCTGCTGGTAGATGCCGCCCCAGGCTCCAGACCTTCGGACGGGCCTGGCAGGGACCGGCAGCGCCGTGTCTGGGCCCGGCACAGGCTTCCTGCGAGCTCCCCCGTCTGCATCCGCCTCTGCCTGACTTGCTGCCAGGGCTCTGATGGCGAGCCACCCCAGCACAGGGAGGCCTGGTCGCTGGGAGCACCACTGGGGGCTGGGCTCCTGACGGCTGGGCCGCGAAGGCTGGGCTGGTGTCCCTTCCTATGCTGTTAGGGCCTGCTGGGCAGGAACTGCTCTGGTGAGGGCTGCCCTGGCCATGGAGAGAGCCCTCTTTGGGCAGCTTGGTGAGTGTCCAAAGAACCCAGGCATTTCTTCTCTGTGCTCGCCGTACAGTGCGGGATCGGCAGGTCTGTCCCGTCTCCAGCTTGCTCCCACTTGTCTCTGTGCTGCCTCTGCCACAGGGCCTTTGCTCAGGCTGTGCCCTTCCCTCCAGGCAGGGTGATGGCACTTGGGCCGTGGCTCCCCCAGCTGTCATCTGTAGACCGGCCAGGCACGCAGAGGGGCGCCTAGCTCTCACCTGGGCCAGGCTCCGAGCAGGCACTGTGTGCTGTGTGTGAAGGGGTCTGATGTGTGGTTGGAACCCACCCGTGCAGCACCCAGTGCTCCTTATGGGACCTTCGTGGAGTTGCAGTTCTGGCACTGGGGTTTGTTTTCCGACTTCCCTATACACCTGGAGCTACCCCTGTGTCCCAAGGCCTCAGGCAGAGCCAGCTGCCGCCACCCTTCCCAGGCAGCCTCAGCTCCTGGGAGGGGCTCATGTGGTGCAGGTGGCCAGGTGGCCAGCAAATGCCCTCAGCAGATGCTGGGGCCAGGGAGCCGTGGGGAGGGAGGCACCCAGCTTCGCTACAGTCCTTGCCTCCGGGAGGCGTGTGGGCTCCTGCCTGTTCTCCTCTGGGGAGTTAGGAAGGCTCAGATCTTCAGCAAGGGGAAATCTCCCTGGGTCAGCGGGCAGTGAAGGGCCCGGGGTGGGAGGCAGGGCCGGTGCCCATCGGGGCACGTGGAAACGCGGCCGTGGACTGCTTGCCTGGCTTGTCCCGCTGTGGGATTGTGGGAAGAATCCGACGAGGTCGAGTGAGGCGCAGGGAGGCTGCCGGTCTGGTCCTGGGCGGGAAGTCCTGCCGCTGGGCAGAGGCTCCGTGTAGGGTTTGCGTTTCGGTGGGTGCCACGGCCACGCCTGTGATCCCAGCGGCTTGGGAGGCTGGGGCAGGAAGACGTGTCTCAGCAACTCAGCACGACCCTGTCTCAAAGTAAAAAAGGACAGGAGCTGGAGTGGCGGGGGAGGCTCCCTGGGTGCAAACCCAGTACAGGACAACAAGAGTCCAGCGAAGAAGTTTGCGGCACCCGCTGTTGCAATGTGTCACGCCTGGCTTGGGGCCGGTGGCTTGGGGCCGGTAGCTCGGGTGGAGCCCCGTGGAGGAGCCGCTGCCCGGCCTGGCCCGGGCTGCACCCCAGGCTGCAGGAAAACCCACGACGACACAGCTGTTTCGGGGGGTGGTCTTTGGTTTTCAGGCGTCCCGTGGCCTGTGGCTGGAGGGGAGCCCAGGGTGCGCGGGTGCCCGCCCTCCCCAGGCCCTGCTCTCGCAGGACCCACCTTCCACTGGGCTCCTTCTTGGCATTTCTTTCCTGCCCAGCACCCCTGTGCTGCTCTCTGGGCCTTTCTGTGAGGGACCCTCTGGATTGCGTCTCCCTGGACTCGGCAACGGGCTCTTCTGCCTGCCCGCCGGTGTCGTGCCCCCACTTGTCCGACCACTGAACCCTGCGCTGTGGTGGTGACGCTTGGGAGCCCTGCAGGTGGCCTTCCCTTGGCCGGGCCTGTTGGGTTTCCTTGGAGCTGAACCTGCCCTGATTCTCTCATCTCTTGGCCAAGGCGGTTGCGCTGGCCTCCTGTGCCCCCTCCTGGGTGCCCCTGCCTCTCCCACCCACCCCTGCTCCGGCTCTGCTTGACTCCTGCTGGGCTGAGCCTCTGGTGGAGACGGGTCGTGGGAGGCGCCGAGGACTGGCAGGCTGTGTTCCAGAGCTGCCTGGGCTTGCGACGTGGCTTGCGCTTTTCTTCCTCTTGTCCTGGTGTCCTCGAGCTTCTGGGGATGTGCCTCACGGTGGCCTTCAGGGCTCAGGCTGGGACTTGTGTCAGCGCCTTCGGGGTGACAGCTTCACAGCCGTTTTTCTCGACAGCCATCCCTCCCACCTCCTGTTTCGGGGCCGCCCTGTCGTCTCCTGGACCTCTTGTCCTCCATCTTTCCTTTCTCGTTGTAAAGCCGCCTCAGGTATCTCTGGGCTCTCGTAGCCAGGCCGTCCCCAAGGCCGTCCCCTAAGCTTGTCCTGCCCTCCTCCTTTGTGAGGAGGTGTGACTAAGTTGACCAGCCTGGCTGCCGCCGCCCTCTAGTCCCTGACTGCAGAGTGAAGTGCTTGGTCTGTTCAGTGCTGGGGATGTGCCCAGGCCTGTGCACACAGGGCAGACGCTCTGCCGGCCAGCAGCTGGCATCCCGGGCATGACCGCCGCACCTGCCTCCCTCATCTGTTGATTTCCAAGAGACCTTCTGTTGTTCTTGGAGCTTCCTAAGATGGCGCCTCTGGCTCCTGCTTCACACCGCGTGTTTGTGGCCATTGAGTGTGGCCGAGAGGCCCTGCCTATGATGCCAGCAACTCAGGAGGCTGAGGCAGGAGGATTCAAGTTCAAGGCCAGCTTAGCAAGGCCCTGTCTGGGGATGCAGCTCAGTGGTGCAGGGTTCAATCTCCAGGACCGAAGAAGAAAAAGAACTTCTCCCCAATCATAGCTCTGTGCATCGAGCTGCGTGCTCAGCCTGAGTGTGTCCACTTCCAGCACTGTCCAGCCATGGCCCAGACACTGCAGCGGGTGGCAGCTCAGGCTGGTAGTGGTGACACAGCGGTCAAGCCGTGCCCAGGGAGAGCTGTGCCCAGGGAGAGGCGAGGGCTGTCCTGGCAGCCTCCTCTTCAGTATCCCCTGGTCTCCCATGAGGCTCTCCCGTGCTGTCGTGGCCTCAGAGGCTGCAGTCGCGGTGCGGGGTTCTGAGCTGGGAGCATCTTGCCCAGGGTGAGCTGGGGCAACCCACTAGCTGGCCAGGCCCCAGCTCCACAGCTGCCCCAGGAGGGAAGGGCCTCAGGTGCCTCCTCAGCCACTGGGCCTGTGCCCAGCACGCTCCTCCCAGGTCAGCCGGCCTGTCTTCGTGGTGACCACAGATGCCTGTCCCAAGGTCCCTGCTCCCAGGTCCCCGCCCTGGTTCTGGCCTCCCCTTCTGTTTGCCCCACGAGAGTACCAGGGTGCCTTCCTGCACTGGTCTCAGAGGGGCCTGGGGAGAGTCTTGGGGGAGGCAGGCAGGTGGGTGAGGCTACTGTGGACCCACAGGCCCGCAGGCCCCTGGCTGATTCATTTACTGATTTCTTGGGTGCTGGAGTCCCACCTTGGCCTAGCATGTGGGAGCCGTGCTCTGTGCCAGGTGACCCCCAGCCTCCCGCTCTTGCTGGGCACAGGAAAGGGAGCTTCTCCTGCACGCTTGCCTGGCCCAGGGACAGAGGTCAGGCAGGGCTCCGTGGCCTCAGGCAGAGGTTTTGCTGGGCGGAGGCTGTGAGGCTGTGTAGACTAGACTTCATGCTGTGGAACAGTTTTGAAGGCTCAGAGCTCCGGGATGAAGGTGGAGCACGGCCGTCCCTGCGGTCCTGCAGTCCCGTCTTCCGCGGTGTGGCCCATCCTTCATGGCCAGTGAACCAGCTGCAGCTCAAGCTCGGATCCACCGTGCTGGGGACACTTTAGCTGTTCCTGGTCCACTCCCCATCCCAGCACCCGCAGACGTCGTCCGCCACGTCTCCTGGCCCCACTGGGCCGGCCGGGCATTCCCGGGCGTCTGTCCTGATGGTCCTCGTGTGGGGGCGCGGCTCAGGTTGTAGAAGGTCCTCGGTTTGGTTTGTCTGGTGTTCCTCTCATGACTGGACCAGGTTGTGGGTTTGGGAAGAAGACTCGAGGACAGACCTCCTCCTGACACTGTGTGCCCCCTCAGGATCGCACTGCGCAGGGCCTAGGTGCCTGGCTGGGCTGTGGCGGCCTCTTCCTCCATGGCTCTCCTGGGCCTCGCCCTGTGCAGACCCTGCTCAGGGCTCTCCTCTCCCCAGGTGCTGTTCATACAGGCCCATTTTCCTGGAGAGGCAGGGGTGGGGCTTGTGCTCTGGGTGGACCCCAGGCCTGCTTTGCTGACTTGTTGCTACAGCTGGTCCAGCCTTGGGCTTCGGGGTGCTTTCAGGTGGCTCTGGGGGGTAGTGGCAGGTGGCCAGACCTATAGTCAGGGCTGAGAGGGTCTCTGTCTGGACAGGGCACTGTGGGGGTCTTGAGCATGCCTGGGCTGGGGACGTGGACCCCTAGGGTGGGTCCTTGGCACTGGAGACACATGGTGTGGGTGTTGAGAGGGCCAGGGACAGCCAAGGTGGAGGGAGATCTCGAGGGGTGAGCTCCCTACACTGTGAGCCCACTCCAGACCTGAGCTGTGTGGTCTTGTGGGGGCAACCAGCACAGTGCCCATCCTAGACTAGCTCTTGCAGGGCTCATGTGGGGACAGACTGGCTGCCCTGGTGCCTGGACGAGGGATTCTCCCTGCCCTTTGTCCCCGTGGCTTTCTGTGACACACTGCACGTATTTTTTATTTAATCACTTTGGTCCTGGGGATTAAACCCAGAGATACTTAACCACTGAGCCACGTCCCTAGCCCCTCTTATTTTTCATTCTGAGATAGAGTCTCACTAAGCTGCTGAGGCTGGCCTTGAACTTGCAATCCTCCTGCCTCGGCCTCCAGAGTAGCTGGGATGGCAGATGTGGCCTCTGCCTGGCTTCACACTGCAGCTGATTTGATGAGAGGGCAGAGTACGGCCCAGGGTGCCCACTGCAGGACGGGAGGCCCTCCTTTTCCACGGAGTGTCTGGTTCTTGCGTGTTGTGTCATCCTGTCGGATGGTTATGTTAAGCAGGCCTCGTCCAGGCTATCCCCGTTCCACCTGGGCCACCAGATCGACGCTGTGGGTTGTCCTGAGCCGGGGCCTGGCTTCCTCTCACACACTCTGCAAGGACTGAGCCGTCAGGTGCGGAGCCGGGCAGGTGGTCATGCGCAGCACCAGGTGTTGGGTTCGCAGCACTGGACCAGCTGCCTCGCTTCCTGCCCTGAGTCCGGGAGGGAGAGGCCGGCTGCCCCTGTGGGAGGGCTCTGGTCTCCTGGGGCAGGAGCCTGCTTGGGCGGCCCTTCAGGAAGACCTGTGGGTGCGTCTGCAGAGCTGGCTGCCTACCTGAGGTGTGGGGCAGCAGAGACGGAGTTTGAATGGGGATTCTGATGAGTTGCTGTGTGGAGGGAGGTGGCCTTGTGGTGCTCCTGGCTGACGAGGTCAACGCCAGGCTCTTTGGGGAAGACAGAGGAGGTGGGGGCTGCAGCCACCCTGGCTGCCCACGTGAGCCCCCAATGGCAGCCGAAGTGTGTTGAGCCCGAGTCCCTGCATCCCGGGAGGTGCCCCTCTGCCGGAGGAGGGTGCCAGGGAGAGACCAGCTTCCACTGACCTCAGAAAACGACTCTGTCCCCGCTGGCCTAGGCGGTGCCCCTCTGCGTGTCACTTGGAGGTCTGGTGGCCCTGGTTGGGTGGGTGGTGCAAGGCACAGCCCCGAGGGCCGCGGGAGAGCGTGGTGTGCAGCTTGGTGGAGCCCGTGTCTCCGCAGGTCCCAGTGGCAAGCTACCTTCGGGCCTGCCATCTTCCCACACCCGATTCCAGGCCCTGGGCCCAGTTCCCCACCCGCACGGTCAGCCTCCTGGAGGGACGCGGCCCCTGTCATGAAGGCTTGACCCAGGAGATTTTGACTTGCCAGGGTGTGTGGGCTCAGCCCCACCTGTCATAGCCCAGGAGCTCTGCGGGGGGCCTCAGGGGAAGGGGTTGGTGGCACAAGGATCCAGGGCCACATGATGCCCCCTGCCCCTCCTCACTGTCCTCTGATTCCAGCTCCAGGCTATCAGCACCAGGCTGATGGCCTGGTCAGCGTTCACACTCAGGAGAGGTCCTGAGGTCCACAGAGACCCCCGGGCACGTGGCTTGGTGAGCGGTGTCTGCCTGCAGACCCTAACCCATCCTGCGACTGCACAGGCAGCGCGGTAGGCGAGGCCTGGCTGTGTGTGGTGCTGGGTGCTGGGCAGGACCGGGGCCCGAGCATGCCAGGCGAGGGCTCTGCCCGTGAGCCATACTAGCAGGACTGTTTCAAAGCAAGCGGACCCAGTGAGCGGCCTTGGGGTCTGTGCAGTGCGCTGCTTGGGGTGAAGCATGGGGAGGGCGCAGCGCCGGGGAGCGTCTGGAAGGCCTGCTTCTGGGGTGCGTGGGCATTCTTTGTCTCTCTGGAGCTCAGCTGGTGGTGGTTCTCAAAGGCTGGCCGCAGTGGGTGTCTGAACCCCGTGGATGCCGTCCCCGGCCCTGGGGAAATCCGCGGCCTGTGGTGTACTGGAGCAGGCGTGTGCTTTCGTAAGTCCACACCTTGTGGGCTGCACAAGTGTCCTGTGTCCTGGTCTCCGGCTGGGACTGCGGGTGTAGGTGAGCAGGCATCGGGTGCTCCCGGCCTCCTGTGGGCACCTCATGGCTGCACTGTCACAACAGTGTCAGGACGAGAGGCAGTGTGAGCTGCTGCCCGCTCCCCCCGTGAGTCCACAGTGGAGTGGACTCCTGTGAGCCAGGCGAGGAGTCCCAAGGGAGTCGCGGCCAGCACCAGCTCAGCTGGGCACTGAGTCAGCCCAGGGACAGGACGGTGTGGCGGGAGCACAGGAGAGACTGGGGGGGGGTCGAGGTGGGCAGCAGGTCCACCTCAGTGCTGCAACCTTGGCTTCTGCTGCCTGTTGCTCACCAACCTTCCAGAATCTCGTGTCCCCGAGTAGCGAAGGGGCTGGCCCTCACACATGCATCCACACGCCGCGCCGGGCTCCACCACTGACCGGCACCCCAGCCCCTCATCAGGAGCAGTTTCAAAATGTTTGTGTATTTACCTGAAGTGAAGACGGGCAGAGAATCGTCCTGCGGTCTGCGACGGCCAGTGGCGCCTGCCAGCCCGATGGCAGGTTAGCCTTCCCTGCCGAGAGCAACCCGGGAGTCTGATCTTCAGACCCAGAAGCCTGGGCGTCTTGCCTGCAGGGATTGAAAGCCCACACCGCAGGGTGCCTGCGGCCTCCCTGTGCCCAGCTCTGCGTCTGTTCCCTGGGTTTCCTCGATTCCTTTGGCGTCGAAGGTGATTCTGACGCAGACCTGGGAGCATCTCCCGGGTCCGGGGACAGAGTAGATGGTGGGGAGGCTGCTGGCTCACCTCTCCCTCCCGGGCAGCGTCTTGCTGCTGTGGGCCCGTCTGGCATTTGACTCTGTCCTACCTTTCCTTCACCCCGATGTGGCCAGTGTGGCTGTGGCCGTGAGCAGGGCTGGCCCTCCGCTGCCCACTGGGAGATCTCGAATAGTGACATGAACCCCAGGTGTCCCACTGCCCCATGTCTAGGCACGGTTCCCCCAGGTCTGGTGGCGAAGCCTTTTCCGCAGCCCGTGTGCTGGCTGGTCTCCTTGTGTCACCCTCTTCAAGCCTGGAAGGGACTCTTCTCCTGGAAGCCGGCTCTGGGTGGAGAGTGGTGTTTGGGAGCCAAGCCATGGGAGCTGGGTCTGGGCCTGAGGGCACAGCTCCGGGGCTCGCCCTATGGTCCTGGGTTCACTGGCCTCAGTCCCCGGAGGCACAGGCTCCCCGTTCCTGCCCCTCCCTCACACCCCTTCTCCACACCTGTCCAGTGTGTGTGTCCACCATACCCTCTGGCTTCACACAGACAAAACAGGGGCAGGCCCCCCACCCCAGTGGCCGCATCAGCTGCTCAAATACAGAGGGGGTCGGTTTGCAGCTCTCTCGACCCAGGACGCCCCCCTGGGCTGGTTCTGCTGGAGTATGGCTCTCAGAATAGCCAGGCTGCCCCAGGCTTGCTGTCCACACAGTGGCCAGTGGGTCTGTCTGTCCTAGGGTGTTTGCCCTGCCTTATTTTACATTAGTCCATTCCAGGGTTAGCTAGGACACCAGCACGATCCACAAATAAAAGCTGGTGAAGATTCCTGTTTCCTTATCTGGCCCAGGCGCCGCCGCTGGCTTGCTGGGCCTGTGCCTCTGGAGTCCTTCTGAAGGGCAGGAGGAGGGCCAGGCTGCCTGGTCTGCCTCACGCTCCCGCGCCCCTGGTGAGAGTTCCTCAGTGTCTTCCACAGAGAGGCCCCTGGAGAAGTCAGTCTTTTGATATGGTCAGCAGTGAAGAGAGCTTGGTTGAACATTTAGGATTTTTTTCAGCTTTATAAATTGCTATTGGTAATGTGACATGAGGTTTTAGGATTGTTTTGAATTTGGGGACAGCCCCACTGATTCCTCTCAAGGCCTGTCAGGTCATGGAGGGTTTCCAGTGTCCCAGGAGTGGCTGGCATTGGCACCGTGAGGCCATGTGCACACGGGGAGCTGTTTGGTGAGAATGCCTGCGACAGGCCGCCTGCCCCCCAGTGCCCTGGAAGCGGGGCTGCAGGGTGGGGCTCACCTCTTGGCCCCATGCATTCTAAATCAGCAGTTCATTTGTGGTCCTGGGGACAGGAGCCGGGCTGCCATGACACAGAGCTCTCGATGTTGATTTTGAGACTGGGCCTCGCTGGTCACCCAGGTAACTGTGAACCTCCTGCCTCGGCCTCCCGAGGGCCCAGGACTGCTGCTGGCCCTGTTCTTGAGTGGTCAGGGCCCATAGGGCAGCTGGGGGGAGGTGATGGGTAGTTGTGGCTATCCAGAGCGTCTTGGTAGGCCAGTCGGGCTCGCTGGCACCGAGCTGTGCAGCAGGCTGTGCTGCGGGCTGTGCTCTCCTCCAGCCTTCTTTTTGGCAGTGCCTGGGGCTGGACCCAGGGCCTTGTGGGCCGGGCGAGTGCTGGGCCACGAGCCACAGCCCTGCCCTCCACCCCTTGCTGAAGGGAGCCTTGGTGGATCGGGTGTCAGGGATGGGCTGGGTGTGGGCTGCCAGGTGGTCTGGGCCTTCGAACTGCTTGTGAGCCCTGGGCTGAGAGGGTTTGCAGGACACCCAGCTTCGCTGTAGCGATTTGGTCTTGTCCCATCATCCAGAAGGTCCTGGAGTCCTGTTGCCAGGAGGATGCAAGGCACGCGACAGATGTCGTCCGTGTGGTCACTGTGCAGAGTGAGGGGAACGGGGTCGCTTTCTCTGGTGGCACTCTGCGTCCGCTTTTGTGACCGTCCTACTTTGCAAAGCAGGGCAAGGACCCCATTTTCCATGAGGCCACAAAAGAGAACCTGCCCTTGACCCTGAAGCGGCTGGGCACGGAGGTGGCCTGAGCCCGGGCTGGGGGACATGGTGGGGCAGGCTGCGTGGTGACTGGCACGTGCTGGCTGCCTGGGCTCTGGCCTGAAGGCCTCCTTTGTCTAGGGCCGTGGAGGGCTCTGAATAGCGCTCTCTCCGCTGCACTGCGGGGCGGGGCGGCCGGCTGGGCGTGGAGTGGGGAGGTCACTCTGCCATTCCCTCAGCCAGCTGGCCCGGCCCTGCCCACCCCTGTGACCCACACCCCGCGGAGCCCCTGCCCCTCTGCCCGCAGCGGCTCCCCTCCCTGACCTCTTCAGGGTCAGCAGGAGCCCTGGTGCCCTGGCCTCAGCCTCTTCCTTCCTCGCGCATTCCTGCTCTGGGGTCTCCCCCGCGAGGGCCAGCTGTGTCCTCCCTGCTGCATCAAGGCTCCCAGGTGGGGCCGGCGGCTCTCACCAGGGGTGCAGCGTCAGGGCTGAGAAGGGTGCCCCAGGACATGGTGGATGTCCTGCAGTGGTGGCCCGGTGGCCCAGCTGTCCCCTCCTGCTCCGGGAGCTGCTCGAGACATCTTGCACTGGGGTCCTGGGGCATGTGAGCAGCACCTCCCACACACTGAGCAGGCCACATGCCAGGCTCACGTCCCCAGGGCCCCGGTGGCAGCACCAGAGGGAGAGGGCTGTGACGTTTTGTTCAGAGTGGTACTGCTGGCCGTGAAGGCAGCACCTGCCAAGCACCGCACAGTGTCCGCAGGACACCAGAATCGCCCCTCCTGCTGCTCTCTGAGGAACGTGCTGATGACCTGGGGTCAGCTGGACCTGTTGGCTGAGAGGCTCCTGATTATTGGGGCCCCGCTGTCCGTGGCGAAGGTGCCACTGAGCGTCTGCCCGTCTCGGGCCATCTTGCTCTCCGGTAGTCTCGGGAGAGCAGCTCCCCCCCTGCGTAGGAGTGTAAGCAGATTCACCTATTGAGGCTGACCCGAGGGGACTAGACGGTGTGAGGGGAACTTGTCCCCTGGAGGCAGGACATCAGGCTGCCGCCTCCTCGGTTTTCTTTGTTCCTCGACTTGAGTGTTGGTGCCTGACTGCCCAGTGGCGTCTGCTTTATCCGCGGGGGCATTGACTTTGGCCTCGCGGTGTCAGCCCTCCGTCACTCCTTCACCCCACCGATCTGCGTGACTGTCTGTAGGTGACCTTGGAATCCCAGGCTGGCAGACTGGCCCTGCCTTGGCCAGGGGAAGTGTGGCAGATCTGCCTCCTGGTTCCTCAAGGTGTGGGCTTGTGGGGACCCTTAGAACCAGGACTGGGGCAGGCGGGCAGAGCGGGAGGGAGACTGGCCTGAGGAGTCCCTCACACGAGCCTCATGGCCTGTGGGGAGTGGCCTGCGAGGCTGGTGTGGGACCGGCTGGGGGTTCCCAGGCCAGGTCTGGGCTCGGGGCTCTAATTGGAGCCACCAGGCGGAATGGGGGGCCGGGGGGCCTGTGGAGGATGGGCGGAGGGGCTGTGCAGAGCACCCAGCTGAGGACGACGCCCAGCAGGAGGGAGGGCACGGGCCACCGTGTTCAGGTGCATCTGAGGGCTGCAAATGAGGAGGTGGGCGGCCACTGGGAGTGGGGGGCAGGGGGCCCACGGGCCTGGTGTGTGTGGGCTACACAGAGGTCCCACCGGGCCCTACACAGCTCTTCCCGGGAGGGCTGAGGGCCAGGGAGTGCCCGGGCAGCCTGCAGAGCCCCCACGCAGCTCCCTCCTTCCCTCCTCCCTGGGCCCTGGGCCCACGCAGTCCCACCCGAGAGCTGCCAGGGTTGGGACTGTGGCCTGCGTCACTGCTGTGAACCAGCGCCAGTTCTACTGAAGGGCCACCTGGAGCTGTTGGAGGGGCCCCTGCGACTCAGCCATCGGGCATCGAGGCTACAGGTGGGGCTGCGGGCGGGGGCAGGGACGTGAGGGTCGTCGCGGCTCTGGGCAGGCCAGGTCCCTCGGACCCCAGCTCTGCACTTGGGTCTGTATCACCAGTTAACGTGTTAAACGGGGCCAGCATCGAGCTTCGGTGTTGCTCCTTGCAGTGGCCACACTTGCTGAGTAAAATCGCTC
Source organism: Xerus rutilus (assembly GCA_028644305.1). NCBI lineage: Eukaryota > Metazoa > Chordata > Mammalia > Rodentia > Sciuridae > Xerus > Xerus rutilus. The sequence continues at coordinate 812,860 of CM053400.1, forward strand.
TTCTCTAGTCCCTTCCACCCGCGGAGGCCGCTCCTGGGCTGTGCTGTGTTCAGAGGTGGTGCTTCCTTCCCAGCTGGGTCTTCTCTGTGACCGCGGTGCCCCAGCCCAGGGACCTAGGAGCAGCAGACACTTCTGTACACCTGGCCACACCTGGAATCCCAGCATCTCCGGAGGCTCAGGCAGGAGGACGGCAAGTTCCAGGCTAGCCTGGGCAATTTAGGGAGACCCTGAGTCAAAATAAAAAGTTAAAAAATGGCTGGGGAGGGACTGGGATTGTAGCTCAGCGGTAGAGCGCTTGCCTCGCATGCGTGAGGCGCTGGGTTCAATCCTCAGCACCACATACAAAGCAATAAAATAAAGACATTGTGTCCATCTACAACTAAAAAAATATTTAAAAAAAAATGGCTGGGGATGCAGCTCAACAATGGAGCACCCCGAGTTCAGTCCCCAGTTCCCAAAAAAGAAGCAACAGAGGTTATTTATTCAGTACTGGAGGCAAGAAGTCCAGGTCAGGGTGCTGCAGTCTCTGGAGGGACCCGCTTCCAGGTTCAGAGATGGGACATTTTCGTCAGGTCCTCCTATGGAGAACGGTCTGGTGAGCTCGCTGGGCCTCTGGTAAGGCACCAGTCCTATGCCAGGGGCTCTGCTCTCTGGGCTTGACTGCCGCCCAAGACCCTGCCACCTAACCTTCACCCGGGTCAGGGTTTGACCTTAGCTGAGGCAGGGCTGAGGGCTGTGTGCACATGTGGGGTAGCACCGGGGCTCAGGACTGTGCAGCACAGATGGGCAGCTTGCCCAGCAGGAAGGCTGTCCCTGTCTGGAGGCCAGAGCCTGAGAGCCAGGCGCAGGCTGGGCTGGTTCCTCCTGAGCTGTGAGGTCCTGGGCGAGGACTCCAGCATGGGGTTGGGACATGCTGCACATGTGACAGGGCTTGGAGGTTGAACTTGGCAGTGCCCACACCGAGAGTCTTCCATCTCCAGCTGCCCTGGGCCCCCTTGCGCTGAACGGGCACCAAAACCTGCCCCAGTTGCCCGGCTGTGGTTTTGCAGTGGATGCTGTGGAGCTGGCCAGAGAGGGAGACGAGGTCGAGTGCCGGGTGGCCCCGGACCAGCGTCTTCACAGGGTGCTGCTGACCATCTCAAGGATGCCACTCGGCTGAGACAACCTCCTCCCACCCACCAGCTGCTCCTCAGGGTGCGAGGCTGTCAATCACCCCCATCATCAGGGTCAGGGCCCAGCCTCAGGTGGTTTTGAGGAATGACTGATGTGCCTCCTCAGTGGCCACCTGTGTGTTTAGAAATGACACCAGGTCTTCTCCTTTATTCTTGGGGTGTGTGGGATGGGAGCAAGGCACGCACATCAGAGGGAGCACTGATCTCCAGAACATAGAAAGAACTCAGAAAACTTTTTATGTATTTATTTAATTTATGTGTTTATTCTACTTAGGCATACATGATAGCAGAATGCATTTTGGTTCATTGTACACAGATGGAGCACAGTTTTTCATTTCTCTGGCTGTATGTGATGTAGAATAACATCATATGCAGCCATACATGAAGCTAGAGCTATGATGTCCATCTCAGTCCACCCTCTTTACTGTCCCCATGCCCCCCCCCCTTTGACCAAAGTTCCTCCATTCTTCCCATGTCCTCTCCCTCATTATGGATCAGCAATCACTGTCAGAACATTTGGCATGTGGTTTTTTGGGGATTGGCTTACTTTGCTTAGCATGATGTTCTCCAACTTCATCCATTTACCTGCAAGTGTCAAAATTTTATTCTCTTTTAATGCTGAGTAATATTCCATTGTGTATATATACCACAGTTTCTTTATCCATTCATCTATTGAAGGGCATTTAGGTTGGTTCCACAGTTCAGCTATTGTGAATTGAGCTGCTATAAACATTGAAGTGGCTGCGTCACTGTAGGATGCTGTTTTTAAGTCTTCTGGGTATAGACCGAGGAGAGAGATAGCTGGGTCAAATGGTGGTTCCATTCCAGGTTTTCTAAGGAATCTCCATACTGCTTTCCAGATTGGTTGCACCAGTTTGCAGTCCCACCAGCAATGTACGAGCGTGCCTTTTTCCCCACATCCTCGCCAACACTTATTGTTGTTTGTATTCTTGATAACTGCCATTCTGACTGGCGTGAGATGGAATCTTAGAGTAGTTTTGATTTGCATTTCTGTAATGGCTAGAGATGTTGAACATTTTTTCATATGTCTGTTGATGGATTGTATATCTTCTTCTGAGAAGTGTCTGTTCAGCTCCTTGGCCCACTTATTGATTGGGTTGTTTGTTTTTATGGTGTTAAGTTTTTTGAGTTCTTTATATATCCTGGAGATCAGTGCTCTATCCGATGTGCCTGTGGCAAAAATTTGTTCCCAGAACGTAGGCTCTCTGTTCACTTCATTAATTTGTTTCTTTTGCTAAGAAGCAGCTTTTTAGTTTGAATTCATCCCATTTATTGATTCTTGATTTTACTTCTTGCGCTTTAGGAATCTTGCTAAGGAAGTAAGGTCCTAATCTGACATGATGAAGATTTGACCTGCTTTTTCTTCTATTAGGCGTAAGGTCTCTGGTCTAATTTCCAGGTCCTTGATCCGCTTTGAATTGAGTTCTGTGCATGGTGAGAGATAGGGGTTTAGTTTCATTTTTCTGCATATGGATTTCCAGTTTTCCCAGCACCGTTTGTTGAAGAAGCTATCTTTTCTCCAATGTATGTGTTTGGCACCTTTGTCTAGTATGAGATAACTGTGTTTCAGTGGGTTAGTCTCTGTGTCTTCTATTCTGTACCATTGGTCTACATGTCTATTTTGGTGCCAGTACCGTGCTGTTTTTGTTACTATAGCTTTGTAGTATAGTTTAAGGTCTGGTGTTTTGATGCCTCCTGCTTCATTCTTCTTGCTAAGGATTGCTTTCGCTATTCTGGGTCTCTTATTCTTCCCAATGAATTTCATGATTGCCTTTTCTATTTCTATAAGGAATGATGTTGGGATTTTAATTGGAATTGCATTGAATCTATATATCGCTTTGGGTAGTATGGCCATTTTGACAATATTGATTCTGCCTATCCAAGAGCTAGGGAGATGTTTCCATCTTCTAAGGTCTTGTTCAATTTCTTTCTTCAGTGTG
>CM053400.1:816492-839453 GCA_028644305.1 Xerus rutilus
TCCACCATCTTTCCTGTCCCCATGTCCCCTCCCTTCTCCTCCCTCCCCTTTGACCAAAGTTCCTCCATTCTTCCCACGCCCCCTCCCCCATTATGGATCAGCATCCACTTATCAGAGAGAACATTCAGCCTTTGGTTTTTGGGGGTAAAATGAGCTTTTTAAAGGACCTTGGATGGTTTTAGAAGGTCAGTATGATTTCTGACGTATTTGGAAGGATTTACCAGTAAAGTCCTAGGAACCTGGAGTTGGCTCTGTGGGAATATTTTGAGTAAGTGACAGGTTCAGGTTTTAAAATAAACTCAGCGTTTCAGATTTGGTACCTCCTCGGTCAGCTTTGGCAACTGGCATCCTCTGACCTGCCCTCCTGGTGGGTGGCACGGGCTGGAACGCTTCCCTGTGGTGTTTGCCAAGGTCCCCACTTTCCCTGAGTCAAGGTCCCATGGTGCTGGAGTGTGACTGGGCACAAGGTGGGTCTCTGCTCGTTGGCAGGTGTGTCTGTACAGCTGCAGAAAGCTCCCTTCTCATTTCCTGCTTCTCCTTCCAGTGGTCTCCTCCTGCAGCCCCGACCCACCCGTTGGGCACAGGCCCTGTGGCCGTGGCGAGATCTGGGAGGGCCTGGCAGGCCTTTGCAGTTTGCCTGGGGTCCCGCCAGCCCCACAGTAAACCTCTCTGCCTCCCAGAAAGCATGCGTGTCGCCGCTCCTGGGCCCCCTGCTTCTGTGGTGGCCTCCGCCCAGGCAGGTCCCGCAGCTCCTGAGGACAGAAGTCAGACGCGGCCAACGGGAGGCTTCAGAGGCGTTCGGTCTGGATCACTGTGTGCAGGCACGGTCGCTTGGTCAGTGTTAGAGTCCAGCTCTGCAGGGCCGTGTCAGGGGCATGGATCCCCCTGTCCACTGTGTTCAGACACTTGGATGGGTTTATTGTCTCCCCACCCCTCTTCTGGGGGCTGCCCAGCTCTGCTTCCGCTGCGCCAACTCCTCTGCCCGCCTGCGTCACGTCCACCCTCCGCGGCCCAGGCAACCGACGTGCTGTCTGTGGAGGAGACACTCGGCCAGGGCGCTGTTGGGCCTGCCCTCTGCCCTGTGCCCGTGGTCTGCCTGTCCCCTCCAAGCATGACCTCCATGGCGTCCATGACCCTTACCACTTTCCTGAGGGCGTCCTGACCCCGTGGTGTCCCTCCAGAGCGGCAGGTGGTTTAGGAGGGTGTTGCTCGGCCTCCGGGCACTGGCCTCTTGAGGTGCCCTCTGTCTCACTCCTCACCCGGCTGCCCCATGGGGAGGGAACCCCAGGTTCCCGTCTCCTGAGACTGTGGCCCAGGGTCACGGCCAGACGGGGCTTGCTCTCCTGGACACTCCAGGCGCAGCAGCAGCCACACGTGGATCAGTCACAGTCACATCTTCTCTTTTTCTTCCTGGTCTGCTTCTCATACCGGTGACCCAGAAGGAAATGTCAGCTGTCGCTGGCTGTGGGCGAGGCTCCGCCAGCTTCTCCTGGGAGGGTCCTGCCCGCGTGGGGGTCGCGGGTGGTCTCTGTCACCAGGGAGGGCTGTCTTTGAGACGAGCTGTGCACGCCTGACTTTCCCAGGTGGAGGGCTGTTTGCCGTCGCCAGCCGAGACGTCGCCTGTGGAGAGCGTGTCCCCAACCCAGCCCCACGCCTAGTCGCCTCGGCCCTCTGGTCACTAGCCCAGGAGAGTTTGCACTGGGGTTGCTGTCCAGCTGGCCAACTTCTCCCTGGGGACCTAAGGAGGCCTGTGCCTCGGGGCCTGCTGGTGGTGGCTCGTGGGAGGGCTCCCTGCTTATGTGGTCGGTTTGTCCTTCCTCGAGTCATCCCTGGGTGGCCAGGACACTGATCTGCTGCCGCCTAAGCCCCTCACATAGCACAGCCTGGTGTCTGCACAGGACCTCTGCACCCTCCCACAGACCATCAGCCACCTCGAGGGGACTTGTGACTCCGAAGGCAGCATCCGGCCACCGCAGCCAGGCCAGCACACATGTTGAGTGCCTGCCTGCTGCCAGTCCTCAGGCAGAGCCCTCGGACCCTGGGGACTGACACTTGGCTTTTCTGTGTTGGGTCTTGGACGAGGCGCCAGCAGGCAGCAGTGAGAGTCCCTGTGGTCTGACAGCCTGTTGGTGGAGCGCTGGGCGCATTCATGCTGGGTGTGATACCAGGGGTCGGAGTCCACGTGGGCCTCCTGCTGGCCGTCTGTGCGTGTAGTGCCCACCTGCTCCTCCACCGCTGCCCTGTTCTCGCCAGCGTTCTGTTTTTCGTGCTGACTTGCTCACAACTGATTGTCTGGTTTTTGCTTGTGTGGAAAAAGGACATCTTTCTTTTTGGTTGGTACTGACTGGTGAACCTAGGGCCTCCTCGTGCGAGGCAAGCGCTCTGCCACTGAGCCACAGCCCCGCCTGCATTCTGTGTTGAGACAGGGCCTCACCAGTTGCTGAGGCTGGCCTCCAGCCGCGATCCGCGCCCCGCACTGCCGGGCATGCAGGCCCGTGCCCTGCTGCCCCCGTTTCCGAGGGCGCTCTCTGCTGGGCTGGGGGGTGGTGAGTGGCAGCTTCCTTTTCCATCTAGGGCTTCATCGGGGGCTTTGTCGTCTGCGGGAATGTCACCGGTGGGTCTCTCTCTCCTTTGGACCCTTTAAAACACGCAGTGTCCTATGTTAGCAGTCTCGGGAAAGGGGGAACTTGAGATTTTTCCTAATTGAGGATGCGCTTTTTAAATCTGGGGCGTGGCGTCCTGTGGCGTCCTGTGGCGTCCTGCCTGGTGCCTTGGTGTCCGTGCTCCACTGTGGAGTTTGGAGTGTAGCAAGGCCTCCCGCCGCGTGCAGACCTTCATGCTGACCTTTAGGGTCACTCTCCATCATTCCCTTCCCGGATCTCAAGAGGGGCGGTCCTCCTAGCCACAGTGGCCTGGAGGGCAGCGCATCAGACAAGAGGTCAGCTGCTGGGTTCTGGCCTGTGGGGCCAGCGCCTTCCTTCCTCAGTCCCCGCCTGTCTCAGCACTGCTTTCTGGAAGCACAGAGCCCATCCGGTCGCACGGGTTCCTGGCGGGAGAGGAATGTGGCCTCAGGTGGCTCTCACCTGCCTCCGCGGGTCTGACTCAGGTGACTCAGTTGAGACTGGACCTTCCACTCCAGAGGTGATGCTGGAATGAGGTGAGACTTGGGCTGTCCGGACGGAGTAGATGGTGCTCTGCGCACGAGGACGTGGTCTGGGCCGTGGGTGGAGTGTGACCGACTGAAGGTTTGTGCCCCATATGTTGAGTGGGGCTTGGCAGGGTGACGAGGGTCCTGAGAGTGGGTGCCCAGGTAGGATCAATGCCCTCTTGCTCTGCCCGCAAGGATACAGTGAGAACCCCACCACCTGCACACGGGGAGGGGCGCCCGAGCCTGGCCCAGCCGGCTCCGTCTCAGACTCCCGCCTGCAGAGCCCTGGTCCTTTCCGCTGTGGCAGCCCGAGCTGACCGGGGCAGTGCTGTCCTGTCCTAGACTTGTGAAGTTGCAGCTCTGGCCTTAGTGGCCCTGGTGGCCCTGAACCCCAGCGTGGTCTCCAGCAGCTCCCCACGCGAGGCCGGGCACTTTGTCCCTGCTGCTTTGTGTCCTCCCTTGGTCTCCTAAGGCTCCAGTGTGACTTATGTTTTTGTTACCAGGGATTGGACCCAGGGGTGCTCCACCACGGAGCTGCATCCCCAGCCCTTCTCATTTTTTATTTTGAGACAGGGTCTCGCTGAGTTGCTGAGGCTGGCCTGGACTTGCCATCCTCCTGCCTCAGCCTCACGGTCGCCTGGGTCCCAGGTGTGGCCCTGCGCCCGGCCAGCACAGCCCTCTTTGTGTCCCAGCCTCTGTCCGTGTTCTTGAGGAGAGCGGGCTCCGGGCTCTGCTCTGCGTGTTTCTTGCTGTGCTTTGTGTCTGCAGAGTGTGCGCCCGGTTGAGCTGCCTCCGCCGCAGCGCCTCTGCCTGGCCATGGCCGAGTGCAGGGCGTGGGCTCTGCCGGGTGCCTGGCCTCAGCCTGTGCCTCCGGATGCGGGCTCCTGCGCCCAGCCTCGGCTTCGGGTCACCACGTAAAGGTGGGCAATCTGGGCATAGTGTGGTCTAGCGGACCCATAGGTGGGTGCCCGGACTGGAAGGGCGGGTGTTCTACTTGGAAGTTGGTATGATTTTCCATAGAGACTGAGGGTGCTGGTTCCCAGCCACTTCCGGAAATCTTGTGTCGCAACTGCTTGGACGCCTTGCAGCGTCCGCTCCTGCAGCCGGTCACGTGCTGAGCTGTCAAACTGCCCCCGACACCTGAGCCCTATGACCCGAGGGCAGTTGAGGACAGGGACAGGCCTGGGACCCAGAGGAAGCCTCCTCCCCATAGCCCCTGCAGCAGGTGGGGGCGCACGGGCTGGGGTCCGCTCTTCCAGGAATGCCCATTGGCCCTCACCACTACCCACACTGGCGCTCGGGAAGCCCAGCTGCTTAAGTGTTTTCTCATTTTTAAGAATTCAGAGATGTGGGGCTGGAGTTGTGGCTCAGTGGTAGAGCGCTTGCCTCGCATGCATGAGGCCCTGGGTTTGATCCTCAGCACCACATAAAAATAAATAAAATAAAGATACTGTGTCCATCTACAACTAAAATATGTATATATATAAAGAATTCAGAAATGTTGGAGGCTGAGGCAGGATCACAAGTTCAAAGCCAGCCTCAGTAACTTAGTGAGGCTCTGTCTCAAAAATTTAAAAGGGCTGGGATACGGCTCAGCAGTTAAGCACCCCTGGGTTCAATCCCTGGTACAAAACAGTAGAATTCAGAGATGTGTCCCCTCAGTGCTCTGTGGACGTGTCCTGTCTCCTGCTTGGGTTCCTGGCAAGAGTGGATCGGATCCTGTGGAGGGGCTCAACGCCTGGGCCAGAGCCTGTGCTCCACGGGCACTCAGGGCCGCTGCTGCGCCACGCCGTGGCCGTCCAGCAGGGGGCCCACGCGGGCAGCGAGCTCAGTGGCTGCCCTGGGAGACACCCTGCTGCTCTCCCCAGAGCACACCTGAGAAGTTCCTTTGGCCCTGTGGGTGCCTGGCGGGGCCTTCCCAGGCGCAGGCGGGGCTGTTGAGGCCCAGGGACCTCCACCTGCGGCCCATGGCCCAGCTCCCCCATGTGGCTCACGTCCCCATTCCACCAGGTGCCAGAAATGCCTCCAAGTCCTGTGTGTCCTTCCTCAGTGGGTGCTGTTGGGGTCTTAGCTTCAGGACCACAGGCAGGCAGCAGGTGCCCAGGGGCTAGTCAGCCGGTGGGGTGTCTGAGCTACCTTGGGGTCCCAGTGAGCGTGGCAGGTGCCACCCCTGGGTTGCTTGGCTGCAGGCGTGGGCAGTGCCTGGAGGGTGCCCTGGACTCCCTCCTACCTTCTCTGGGCATTCTCAATGTGAATGCTCCCAGGCCCACCCTGCCCACCCTGTCAGCCTGACCTAACGTCGCTCTCCAGCTTGATTGGGCCATCTTGCTCACGTGACTGCCAGGCCGCGACATCCCTGGGGTATGGCCACCTCTGGTTGGTGTGGACCCCAGGTGAGAATCCCAGGGCTGGGGTAGGACCACCTGCAGAAGCCAGGTGGGCTGGGAAGTCACTGTGCAGCCTGGAGAGTGGCCTGTTCCTATGTCCCCGACGAGGGAACCTGAGGCTCAGGGCAGCGGCCCTTGTGCAACCTGCCCACGCATCCCTGGTGCTCACAGCTCAGGGCTCATCTCCTCACTGCACCACTGTCTGGGGTCACCTTGTGGTGGCCACCCACAGGCTGAAGCCCCTGGGGTAGTCCAGCCGAGGCCTGTGTGTCTGCTGGGGCCACCCCTGCCCTGTTGCTGGCCCACCTGGCAGCGCCCCTTCTGCAGCCCTGGGCAGCTCGTTGTTTACCGTCATCTACCTGAGCTGTTGCCTGTCCTGCATGCTGGGCTGTGCTGTCCTGAGTGCCCCCAAGGGGACCTGCAGGTGGCTGGACAGCCGCACAGAGGATGGAGAGGAGAGCAGAGCTCACCCAGCCTGGCCCGCCTTGCCTCGGCCACGCTGTGTTGTCTGCCTCTCCCGTGGTGTGTGGCTCTGGAGGGACGTTCCCTGAGCACAGAGGACTGTGGCAGCCCTGGCTGCGTCCCACCTGGCGGTGCTTCCTGCAGCTCCCACGCTCCCCCAGAAAGCAGCTGCCCACCTGCGCCTCTGTGAGGAGGTAGGTCAGTGGTGAGAAGTGCGGAATCTGAGCTGCACCTGCAGCGGATCATCCCTGGGAGGGAGGGCACCTCCTCAGCCCCCAGCCGTGCCTCCTGCCCCCAGCGCATGACTGGGGCACCAGCCCTGAAGGACAGTGGTGAGGACACAGCCACAGTGGGTGTGGACGAGCACTGGCTCGTGCGGGCATCCTGAGGCTCTGTGTCCACACATCCTGTGGATCTCCAGGGAGGCCAGTGGCCGGGTCGAAGGCCCAGCTCCGTCCGTGCCAGACGTGGTCCCACCTGAACACCCACACCCCGTGCCCGAAGATTGCGTGGCAGCTGGATGCAGCCAGGACCCTTCAGGGGGCCGCACGGTCAGCGAGAGCAGGGAGCCCTGGGGTTGGTCTGCCATGAACAGGCTCAGCTCCCAGGAGGGCTGGACACCTGCAGCCAGACACTTGAGAGCAGCCACCACTGTGTCCCTGCAAATCAAGTGCTGGGAGGCCTCATGCAGTCCTGGGGTCCAGTGGAGGTCACTGTCCTGGAGGGCTCTAAGCCTGGAGGCGGTGCCCGCTCTGGAATGCCCTAGGTGACAGCTGCTCCCAGCTCTGTGGAGACCCTTGGCCCAAGGGCACCGGACAGGCCCAGCACCACCTCCGAAGGCGTTGGGCCGCCGTCCTGAGGCGGGAGCACTAGTGTGCACCCTATCCCAGACCCCTGGGCGGGTCCCACCCGTGCTGGTCCTGACCGGGCGCAGGCTGCTTGTCACCAGCCTGTTGCCGGGCTTCGCTTTTTAGAGTGTGTTCTCCGCCCCGGCAGAGTGCTGGGCTGCTAGGTTGCCCTGGAAACGGAACTCCCCCCAGTTCCCGCAGCCTAATTATAGAATGTCAAAGGCAAGCCGAGCTCCTCGGGGTGTCAGGCTCTCAAGGCTGACAGAAGAGCGGCCCACGCCTGTCCCTGACTGGCTCGCACACGTGGCCGCCCGGGGAGGCGGTGGGCTGAGGCCCTGGTGGCACGTGCCATCCCCAGCCCTCTGCCCCAGCCAGCGCTCAGCCTTGACCTCATAGCCAAGCCAGGGCCGGCCCACCACGGGCAGCTGTCCACTGCGCGGGGCACTGGTGGAGCCCAGCCGGCTGGGTCCAGACCCCTGACAGAGGCCCTCCTGCCCACCTGGGCTAATCTCCTCCAGGTGGGCACACAGCCACCCTCACCAGGGGCAGCCTGGGATCGGGGCTGTCCCCAGAACACTCCACACACGTGTCCATCTCTGTTCACACACTGCCACTTAGGTCAGGAACAGGACTGTCACCTTCCTGGCAACACCCAAGTTGGATAGTGTGACTGGTCTGCGTGGGGTGCGGGCAGCTGTGTCCCCACGGCCTGCAGGGTGCTTGGGTCTTATCCCCTCCCCATGCCTCAGCCCAGAGCCAGGGGGACTCTGGCTGTGTCCAAGGCCACCTGCACTGAGGGGAGCTTCCAGTTAATTGTGCCAAGTGTGAAGGTCTCTGGGCTTGAGCAGCCACAGCCCGCAGGGGAACGTGGGCTGAGGACGGTGCTCACCAGGTCAGGACCCAGGATGTGCAACCCGCCCAGCCCGGGACTCTAGCCACATCATCCAGGGGCATCTGCAAACCCTGGGCAACCTCCTCCGCACTGTCAGGTCGGGTCATCCAGGGAGACATGCGAGGTGACTCAACCTCACGGGACAGGCAGAAGGCCCAGTGAGGGACGCGTGGGAACCCCTCCTGACACTGCTGTCAGAAAAGCAGATGATCAGGGAACACGGAGCACAGACAGGCCAGGTGGGCAGCAGGCGGGCAGCACGAGCCAGGCGGTGTGAGCATGGAACTGTCCTTACCACCTTTGAATCCACAGTCATTGAATTATTGCACAATAAAAAGTCTGTACGAGGCTGGGCTGTGCTCAGTGGCAGAGCGCTTGCCTAGCACGTGTGAGGCAGGTTCAGTTCTCGGCGCCACATAAAAATAAATAGATAGATAAATAAAGGTGTTGCGTCTGCATACAGCTAAAAGTATTCTTAAAAAACAGATAAGATGAATTATTTTAAAATAGCTCTACATATTTTTAAGAATATATATGTGTGTATATGGGAGAGGGCTAGGGACTGAACTCAAGGGCACTTAACCACTGAGCCACATCCCCAGCTCTTTATGTTTTATTTATTTATTTGGGTTTTTTTAATTATTTGTTATTTGTTTTATTTATTTATTTTGAGGGGGAGGAGGTACTAGGGATTGAACTCAGGGGCACTCGACCACTGAGCCACACCCCCAGCCCTATTTTATCTTTTATGTAGAGACAGGGTCTCACTGAGTTGCTTAGTGCCTCGCCGTTGCTGAGGCTGGCTTTGAACTCGCGATCTTCCTGTCTCAGCCTCCCTAAGTGCTGGGATTACAGGCTTGCGCCACCGCGCCCGGCTTGAGGGTGTGTTTTTGTTTTTGTTTTTGTTTAATTTTTTTTTAGTTATAGGTGGACACACTATCTCCATTTATTTTTATGTGGTGCTGAGGATCGAACCCAGTGCCTCATGCATGCAAGGCAAGCGCTCCACCACTGAGCCACAATCCCAGCCCCGAGGCTGTGTTTTTAAGGTGAGGGATGCCCAGCTGTCCCTGCGACTCCAGTGTCCCCGGGGTGGGTCGGTGCCCTGGGACTCCCTCAGTGTCACCTGCTAGGGTCCATATCTCTGAAGTCCATCCCAACGAACTCAGCCTGGAGAGGGCAAGGCAAGCGGGAAGGGCTCACTTGTCACGGGGTGAGGAAGCCCAGCGTTGCAGGCAGGGCAGGCTGGCCACTGGACACCTTCCAGGAAGGAGCCTGTGCTGCAGGTCAGGTCAACGCCGGGGGCTGCACAGGCCCCGCTCAAGTCTGTTCAGGCCTTCGACTGACGAGACGAGGCCTACCCACCTTAGGGAGGGCCGCTGGCTCCACTCAAAGTCCACAAATTAAGGCAGACACCATGGCACACACCTGTAATCCCAGTGGCTCAAGAGGCTGAGGCAGGAGGATTGCAAATTCAAAGCCAGGCTTAGCAACTTAGCAAGTCCCTAAGCAACTTAGCGAGATTCTGTCTCAAAAACAAAATACATATATATGTGTGTGTGTGTGTGTGTAAAATATATATATATAATGTGTTTTATATAATAACATAGCATATGTTGTTATCATAATGTAGATATCATTATTACATATATAACACATACATATTTTTTGGTACTGGGGATTGAACCCAGGGGCGCTTAACCACTGAGCCACATCTCTAGCCCTTTTTGTGTTTTATTTAGAGACAGGGGCTCACTGAGTTGCTTAGGGCCTCGCTAGATTGCTGAGGCTGGCTTTGAACTTGTGATCCTCCTGCCTCAGCCTCCTGAGTTGCTGGGATTACAGGTGTGCACCACTGCACCCAGCTTAAATAATTTCAAAGGTCTGGAAATGTGGCTCAGTGGTTAAGTTCCCCTGGGTTCAATCCCCAGACCAAAAATCAATCAAATCAATCAAGTCCACAATTTAAATGTCAATCTCATCCATTCTCACCTTCACAGAAACATCCAGAATGTTGGACCCAACATCTGGGCCTACGGCCCAGCCTAGCTGCCCCTGTCCTCTTGGCCCCCATGTGCATCTGTTTAAATCACACCCAGTGTCCAAGAGGACAGCCATGGCCATGCTGCTGCTCAGCCTGACAGGCCCCTGTGCACTGACCCCTCCCCAGAGGAGACCCAGTGATGGCCTCTCCAGCCTCCAGCGGGCAGGCGTGGATGCTCCTCTGCAGCCGTCCTGCAGGTCCTCCCACCTCTCTGCACGGCAGCCCCTGGACCGGGCAGCAGTGTCTGTGCCTGTGGCTCTCTGTGGAGCCTGCTGGCCTTGATCCTGCCACGAGCAGCGCCGTATCTGAGTGGGGAGGACAGGCACCCGCTGCTTCCTGCAGGGGTTAGGGATCTTTGCAGACTCAGAGCTCATTCCTTTTAAAAAACCTGATATGCTAACAGGCGCAGCAATGCACACCTGTAATCCCAGGCACTGTGGAGGCCAAGGCAGGAGGATGGCAAGATCAAGGCCAGCCTCAGCCACTTAGTAAGATCCTGTATCAGAATAGAAAGGGCTGGGGTGCAGCTCAGTGGCAGAGTGCCGCTGGTTCAGTCCCAGGATCCCCCAGGTGTACACAAACCCTGAGGCTTCCTCTCCTCATCAGGGAGTGTGGGGTGGCGTCTGGGCCTCTGTCACCTGGAACCTGGAAGGGCCTTGGGTGGCAGCAGGTGTGTCCGCTCGGGTCTCTCTGCCTTTCGGAGCACTAGGTCCAGTGGGCCCACCCTGGTCACCCTCGCACGCCATCAGTCTGGCCGTGGGAATGGAGTTCCCACCCCCACCACCGCGGACCCGACGGCTCAGGCCAGAGGGAGGCTCCTGGCCCTACGGTGGGCTCACCCACTCTCAGTCTTGATGGATGCTATTTGACACAGTGCCACACGTGCCGGTGACGCGTAACCTGTGGGTATCGCAATGCATGACAGTGCCCCGGACATGCGTGGCCTGGTGCTGCCCAGAGGCCAGGTCCTGAACTTGGAGTCGGCCAGCTGGCAGCGCTGGCCCCTGCCGAAGGTCCAGTGTGTGTGCCTGCTCCGCTCATCTCCGGGTTTCCCATGTTGCCCTCGGTTTCTGCAGCCCTGGGTTTGGCTCCGACGTCTGGGCACCGGGGCCTGTGGACATCGGCATTGCAGCCGTGGCCTCGGAGGCGGCCTCCCTGGTGACACATGGGACCCTGGCAGGCGGACCGGGCTGATCCCTTGGGAGGACGTGTGACACTCTCCAGTGTCTCCGGTCGAGCTGGCCTCCCATTTGCCGTCCTGGGACGCGCCCTGACTGGCTGACCGCCATTGCCTGTGCTTTGCTGACAGCGTGGCCTGGGGTGCGGTGGCCCTCGGCTCCAGGATGCCCCGTCGGCCGACCTGCTCGTGAAGGAGCTGGTCGTGCTCTGGTGAGAGGCCGCCTGCGCCCTCCTCTAGGAAGCAGCTGTCTGTCATGTTCTGCTCGTGCCTGAAGCCCGCTGCTCCCGCTGCCGGTCCACGCGTTGTGAGGGGCCGTCGTGCAGGCCCGCTGCCCAGGAAAGCGCTGCCCGCCTGAGTGGTGTGTGCACCGTGGGAACGTGCTCTCAGGAGGCTGCAGTCGGCTGCAGCTGGCCCCGGGGCTCTGGGAAAGGCCACCTTCTGGGCACCTTGTGTCTGTGCCCTCACGTGGTGGGGAGAGCAAGCTCCCGCCTGCTCGGGTGAGGACATGGTCCATCAGACCAGGGCCCCACCTGTGCCCTCCTTTTCCCTTCTCATCTCCTCCAGGCCTCACCTCCAAGTGCAGCCCCCGGGGCTGGAGCTAGCACGTGCGTTTGGGGACGGTCCAGTGCTGTGGTCACGGCAGAGCTAGGCTTCCTGGCTGTGTGTGGCGGGTGTGCTGTGCCCCGCACCACGGGGACTCACGCGGGCTTTCTGTCCTGTGCTGCCAGGGCCTGGCCTGGCCTCTGCTGGGTGCCTTGAGCTCCTTCCTCTCAGGAGGTGTTAATCGAATCTGAAAGCTCAGCCCTCACGGGACAGGCGTTCTTGGCAGAAGGAACGAGAGGGCAGGGACCTGTGCAGGGCCAGGTTTCCCCAAGGGGCCTCAGTGGGCTGGGCAGGGCGGGACCTGTCCAGTCCTCGTGGGCAGAAGCCAGTGGGGCTCTCCAGGTTCCTCAGAGCCTTGAGGCAGACGGGCCACGGTCCCAGGCCTGGAGCCCTGGGTGGGTGACAAACTGCTGTCTGCGTGTCTTATCCAAAGCTGGAACCCTCTGGGGATCAGGTGACACAGGCTTGAGCCGCCCTGCGGGGCCTGCAGAGGGCCTGGGCAGGCCCGTCCCCCCCAGCTCCCAGGGGCCTGGCCTCCTGCTCTTGGCACTCACCCATTTAAAGGGAGAAAAGCAGGTTACCGTGACCTGCTGTGGCCGCTTCCAGCCAGAGCGGGCTGTGTCTTAAGACCGTTCTGTGTGGTCCCCTCCGGTGTGCTGGTGGCATTTCCACCGAACTCACGAAAGTCACTTTTGCCATGGAAGTTTGTAGGAGCACAGAGCTCTCCACTGTCCGCGGGTCCCTGGCGGTGGCTTCCACAGGTGTTGGAGGCGCGAGCCCCGCAGCTCTGGCCACCGCGCTCTGCCCACCAGTCTGACTCATTGAACCTGCTTTAGGTCGCTCGCACTTCCCTGGGTTGGGCTTCCCTGCGCCCGTGTCTGAAGGGGACCTGGCAGGGAGCTCCGGGCCCTGAGTCAGGGCAAGCTCTTGCCTCTGCTCTTGCCTCCTGGGCTGACCGCGGCCTGCAGGGCGCCGTTCCTGCGGGCGGCTTTGTTTACATACCACGGCCCATTTGAACCAGGTCTCTGTGGAAAAAGGGCCTGATTCTCCTGAGCTGGCTGGAGGGCGGGCAGGCAGGAAGCAAAACAAGCCCGTCTGGGGGACTGGCTGTCCTGCCCGGCCGGCCTGCCCTGCAGGGATGCCGGCTCTGCCGCGCGCCGTCCGTGGCCTCCAGTGGTGTCCCCCTCACCTGGGCGGCCATCTCCCGCAGTCACAGCCGTGAGAACGTGTGCATCACGTGAGGAGAGCCGGGTCACTGAGGGAATTGTCACTGCAACTCTGGTGTCCCCCAGGCCAGCTGGCGGCCATGGTCCCAGCCACCTCCACAGGAGTGACCCGTCGGGCTCACAGCCACAATGCTGTCCTTCACGCCTTTCTGGTGTCCTTTCCAGAGTCCATCTACCGCCGGGGAGCCAGAAGATGGAGGAAGCTCTACCGGGCCAACGGCCACCTCTTCCAAGCCAAGCGCTTTAACAGGGTGAGTGGCCTCCCTGCTGCCCCCGGGGCCTCGTTCGCCACATTAGCCAATCAGAAGGACAGAGGGCAAGCCTCCCTGCCAGCCAGGCTCCTGTCGGCAGGCGGTGGAGAGGCGTCCAGGTCATTCTGAGCCCACAGGGGCTCATGGTGTCCCTCAGCCATCTTTGGTGACTTCATCCCTGATCAGTGCCCAGTGGCTCTGAGGGCTTGGCCTGCTTGCATCAAGTAGACCTGTGAGTCTCTGAGCAGCGCCCACCTCCCCTGGCCTTGTCCCTCCTGTGGCCGCAGGTGTCCTCACCCAGCGCCCTTCCCAAGGACACTCCACCCAGCGCCCTCATTCCTGCTTAGGATACGTCTGTGCTCTCCGCTTCACAGTGAGGCGGCGCCCAGCTGCCTTGGTGCCAGGAGTGGCCGGGGTGCTTGGAAGCCCATGGGCCTGTGTCCACCGTGGTCTCTGCACGGAGCCCCCTGTGGCCCCCTGTGTGTCGCTGCCAGCTGAGCCCCTCACCCCCACGCTGGGCAGAGGCCTCTGTGCTGAGCGACTGCAGCCTGGTGACCTCCGGTGGCAGCACACGGAGGCGGTGGCATTGCTGGCTCAGTCCCAGCCTGCGGTGTCCTCAGGCAGGGCAGCGTCTCTGTGCCCTGTCTGCAGGCCATGGTGATGGTGACGGGGTGTCCTGTCATCTGGGCGGCCGCGGCCTCTGCCCTCCCCCTGCACACTCCTGCCTCGGGGCTGCGGCGGCCGCTCAGCACCAGGCCCTTTGCCTTCTCCTCGGGGCAGCTCCGCCCAGGCCGGCCCAGCCCTCAGTGGTTGCTGCCCCTGCTCTGGACCTGTCTGGCGCCCGGGAGGTTCTGTGGGCCTGGGCCACTCCTCCTGGGTCTTCCAGTGTCTCGGGGCCTCCCGCCCCTCCAGGCTCACATGGGGTCAGGGAGTGAGGAGTGCCGAGGGCGCTGAGCTAGGGGACTCGCAGGCCAGCACCCAGGAAGATGCGCTGGTGCTGCCCAGAGCACCCGGGGACCTGCCGGGGCAGGAGGCTGGCGATGGCAGCGCCTGCGGGTGGTCCTGCAGGGTCTGGGCCTGACCCCGGTGGGCCAGCAGCCCCTCCCGGGCAGCCTCACTCAGGGATGCGCCTGACGCACTGCGGGTTCCTCGTGGCTCTGAACGTGGCTGTCCTGTGCTGCATAGCACTCTGGGAGCAGGTGGGACAGGGACTCTGCCCGTCGAGGATGTGTCCCCGCACTTGGCACACGGGAGGTGAAGCTGGACACTGGAGTCCCGGGGTCCCCTCTGTGGACAAGAAGGAGTTGAGCATGTCTGCCAGGAAGGAGGAGGCAGGCCACCGTGGAACACAGACCGTGGAGAGGCTGGTGTCCTCAGTGTCACTCAGCAAGAGGCAGCGAGGTCGCCAAGCGCAGGTGCTGTTGCTGGCGGGTAGAGGCTGCAGGGCCGAGTGATGGGCCCTGGCTATGCTTCTAGGCTGACCAGCTGGAGTGGACACGGCCTCACTGAGAGCCAAGGACAGAGAGGAGGCCGCTGCCAAGGTGTGGAGCCGTGGAAGCGCCCGTCCAGAACCTGAACCCACCACCTCACATTTATTTACAAAAGGGGCAGCTGACCAGCTCCCTCTGGGGCCAGCAGCTTCTCTCTCCTAAACCTGGAAACCTGCTTGGTTCTGGTGAGAGGAGGCATGTCCAAAGATGCCCCGGCCCACCCATCAGAGGGTTCAGAAGCCCTTTTTTGGTTCCTGTGTTGACTGACGGGTTCTGCCAAGGCGAGGCTCGCACCTGCTCACAGGACAGGCCAGCCCTGGCCAGCACCAGGGGCCGCTTGCTGTTGTGCAGGGCCGGGGCCAGCACTGAGTGGCAGCCCTGACCCAGGGCTTTGTCCACGGCCCCTGCCTCGCCTTGGGCTTCTGGAAGGAAGAGGTTCAGCCAGAGCATCACAAGGAGAGAGTCCACAGGCGACAGTGTAGTCCTGAGCCGTGTGACATGGGCGGGGTGCAGCCGGTGGGTGCAGAGAGCTAGGACCTCAGGCTGAGCCTTTCCTGTGGTGAGCAGGGATCACCTAGCAGCTGTGTGGACACAGGCAGAGGGTGGGGGAAGCGCACACCCTTTGCTCACATCAGAGTGACATGCAGGTGACTAGAGGTTAAAAAAAATCACAAAAGCTAAGAGTAAGCAGGGACAGTGGCCAAGCCTCTCATCCCAGCTACTGAGGAGGCCAAGGCAGGAGGATCGCAGTTCAGAGCCAACCTGGGCAACACAGTGAGACCCTGCCTCAGAATTTAAGAGGGCTAGAGGTGGAGGACAGGGGCCAGCACTTGCCTGTTACGCTTACAGCCCTGGTTCGGTCCCTGGTACTAGCGCTACCTGCCCCCAAAAACCACTAGAAGTGATACAGATCAGTAGAAAAAAACAATTAGTGGGGACCATCCAGAGATGCCCCAGATTCCTGTAGTTTTAAAACAAATTAAAACTAAAACCATACAGAAAAATGTTGATAGCAAATAAAACCCAGAGTAAGAGATCAAAATAGCCCAGTGGTGCGCTGCAGGTTGGCTTCCTGGCAAACGCCAGGACAGCAGGGCACAGTGGTCATGGGTGGCCAATGGAGGTGCAGCTGTGGTTGTGGATGTCAACTTGCCGCTCGCGGTGGTCAGACCTTGGAGGCATCAATGCCTGGGGACCATGGGGTCCTGGGGTCTGTGGTGGGGGTGCAGACTGGGGCCCTGCTTTTGGGTGCATAGGAAATATGCAGCCGTGGCTCCTGTGTCTGCCCAAAGGGAGGGACGTACCACCCACAGGTTTTCAAGTAAGGAAGATCCACCCAGTTTCACAGGAAGTACCTGGAGTCACTGTGCACAAGCCACCACACTTGGGGCCTGAGCCACAGCAGTTGCTATAGGGCCAGACAGCCTTGTGCTGGTGCACACAGCCCCTGCACTGCAGAGCCTGCCGAGTGGACTGTCTGAAGAATGGGACCCTTATCTTGAGTGGTTGGGAGGCCATGTGCTCACTGAGGTCCCTAGGGAAGAAAAGTCGGGGGCGGGGGTGAGGAAGAGAGATGGGCTCGGAAGATGCCTCTGAGTTTGGCCATCAGGAGTTTCTTCTGGGCTGGGCTGTGGCTCAGTGGTGGAGTGCTTGCCTAGCACATGTGAGGCACCGTGCAATCGGTGTTCAATCGTCAACACCACATAAAAATAAATGAATAAAATAAAGGTATTGTGTCCATCTAGAACAAAAAAAAATTTTTTTAAGTTTCTCCTAAGGTCTTTGATCCAAGCAAGTGTGATCAGTCAGCAAGCACTTCCTGTACAGGAGCCAAGTTCAAGCTGGGTGTGGTGGCACACACTGTAACCCCAGCACTTTGGGAGGCTGAGATAGGAGGATCACGAGTTCAAGGCCAGCCTCAGCAATGGCGAGGCGCTAAGCAACTCAGTGAGACCCTGTCTCTACATAAAACACAAAATAGGGCTAGGGATGTGGCTCAGTGGTCGAGTGCCCCTGAGTTTAATCCCTGGTACCAAAAAAAAAAAAAAAAAAAAAGCCAAGTTCATGTCTTGGCCTTTGGGACCATACGCCTCGGAGGCTATGGGCAGACCAGCCGTCCGGCAGTACACAGGCAAGCAGGTCTGGCTGTGTTCCAGCAAACAAGAGAAAGGCTGGGTTTGGCTTGTAGCTGAGATTTGCCACCACCTGACTAGAGGCTTGGAGTTGCGTTTGCTGAGAGGATCCATGCCTGAGAGGAGCCCACACCCACCCTGCCATTGGCCTGAAACAGTCCTCGGCATTGGCTCAGTGGATAGAGGGAACCTGAAGCTTCTTCCAAGATACGGCAAAGCAATCCCTCAGCCCTCACGTGAAGAGGAGGAAGGGACACTCTCCCTGAGAACTTGAAGCATCCAACTGGGCCTCACACCTGCAGCCCAAATTCATACCCTTAAGCGGGCCCAGCCCAGCACTGCCCCCAAGTGGCTGGCAGCAGCAAACACAGCTCTCTTAAACCAGTCTCACATGATTCCCACAGATAGGTGCACACAGCTTCTGAGCTCACAATCCAAAACCACACAAGGCAGCAGGAGACTGGGCATCCGGAGTAAGAGCTGGCAAAAACCAGACAGAAGGCTTAGACTGGCTGAAAATTTAAAGTGTGTTCAATATCTTTAAACATTAGAATACATGATTGAAAACATGAACAAGAAACAAATTGGCAGCATATAAACAGATTATAAAATGTTTCACTCTTGATCATTCAATTTGTGTGAATTTGTGACAAAAGAAACTTGGGCTGTTGTGGTTTTATTTTTTGATGGCACATTTTCTGAAATGGTAATAATTCAAGTGTAGATTTTAAATAAGAGCTATTGGCAAAGTGTTGGCAGCCTCCGGGACAAAGGTCACGTCGGAGAGGTATGCTCAGTGCTGCCGTGGGCAGCAGTTGCCTGGCCTGACTCCCGGCCAGGATGGCTCCCAAGAACAGGAGTCTTTGTTAATTGGGGAACTCACTGCTGCACGGGATCGAGCATTGCCGATTGTAATGTTGAGTGGAGACTCGGAGAAAGCCAAGTTCATCTAGCACATCAGATCAAAAACATGGCCTTCTACGAAACAGGTCCATAGACTGTGACTGGTGTTCTCTGAGGGCTGTAGATGTAGCAGGGAATGGAAACTGGCCTGTATTTGGGAGCTGCCCGCAGCCCACACCCACTCAGCCCTGCCCTCTGCGTGCATGTCGGAGCATCCAAGGCAGGGCCTTCCCCTGTGGGGAGCGGAGTCAGAATACGTGTGAGGACTTGGAATGATCTTCTTCTCTGGTACCAAAGTTAGAAGCAATGGTGTGTGTGTTTGTGCACACATGGGCTCACACGCCGTTTTCTTGTCTGACGAGTGTGGTAGGCACTGTCCTTGGTGCTGGCCCACGACCTGCCCGAGGCCTGGGCTCTGGCTTCCTCAGCGGCTCTTCTTGGATAGAATCTGGCTTCCGGGCGGTCCCCTCAGCACACCCCCAGCGGCTGCCAGTGTTAGCCGGTGCGCGTGAGCAGATCTGGTCGCCTCAGGGTTCTGAGGCAGGAGTCATCTCAGGCTCTCAGAGAGGAAGGCCTGGGGCTGAGTGATGACCAAGAGCCGCAGCACAAGCACTCTGCCTGGGGAACCCAGGTCCCCGTGGACACCGCAGACACTGGGGACTGGGCCACGGAGGCTGGGTTCCAAAGGCGTTCTTCTGTGTGCATCTCGTGAAATTCAGAAATCCATGAAAACATCACAAGATGAGCTGCTAATCATTCACTCCAGGTCGGTGAGTCACGAAGAAGAAAAGATCAGTTCAAAGTTGGAAAATGTAGTAAGGACAGAAATGTCAGGTGCAGCGGCCATGCCTGTCATCTGGAGACCAGGGAGGCCGAGGCAGGAGGAGGGCCAGCTGAAGCTGGTCCAGGTGACTTAGCAAGACCTTGTCTCAAAATAAGAAATAAAAAGGACTGGGACTGCAACTCCGTGGCAGACGGAACCCTGGGTTCCATCCCCAGTGCTGCCAAGTCAAAACCCCAAGAGCCCACTGAGATCGTGGCACACTGCCCGCCAGCAGTCAGTTGGCAATGGCGTCAGGATGCCAGCGGGCTCGCTTCCCTGGGTCCTCATTCATAGGTGACAGTTTGAAGGAGGGTCTGGGGGACCCCCCCATGCACTTATCCTCCTGCACTGCTCAGCCTAGACAGGACCAGCTGGCAGAGTGGGGCCCCAGGCCTCTCCCTGGCCTTGGGATGAGGAGTCTGGCTCCTGGACGTGGAGCCATATGGGGCTCCTGGCGCCCCAGCTTCTGAGGGAATGCAAAGATGTGGCCTGCCTGGGTCCTCAGCTGGGCCCCATGGCACAGCAGGGACTCAGGGAGAACCAGCCCCGCTGACGCCTGCCCTTCCCACCTACAGAAAGCGTACTGTGGCCAGTGCAGCGAAAGGATATGGGGTCTCGCCAGGCAGGGCTACAGGTGCGTCCACTGCAAGCTGCTGGTCCATAAGCGCTGCCACGGCCTCGCCCCGCTGACCTGCAGAAGGCATATGGTGAGTCAGGGGTGGGAGGGCAGAGGCCCGGACTCCAGCCCATGGTCCAGGCTGACCTTGTGGCACGTCTCTCCAGAGAGGTCATGGTACTTTCCTCACCTCCAGCCAGCCACAAAGGGTTCCTGTGTGTCCTGGTGATGGCCATGGTGGCCACACCCCTTCCTGGGGGTGTGGCTCATGTGCATCTTGTGCATGTGTAGTGGACAAGGCCTTTGGGGCAACGTGTCCACCCCTCATTAGACAGGACCCGAGTCTGGACCAAGGTGTCAGCCTAGTATTGCTGGAGTCCCAGGCACAAGGTCCCACAGACTGGTGTGGGGCTGACAGTGTTCCCGGGGCCTCTCAGGCCTGTCTGCCAAACACCATGACAGTGCCTGGTGTGATCCCTCGGGTCCGCGTCAGCCTGCAGAAGCCAGCCAGCCCAGGCGTGGTCAGTCAGAGCTGTGCGGGGCCAGTTCTTGGAGCTCAGTGGCCCAGTGCTTCATCATGGTGTCAGCCATGTGGGACCCGGGGTGCCCTGGGATGATGCTCGGGGTCTGGCTGCTGCAAGACCCCTGATGCAGTGGGGGTGGTCGCCACATGTGGTGTGAACCCCCCGTGTTATAAGGCACCTGCTGCAGGGACCTTTGCCACACCTGTCATCCTGGCAACTCAGGAGGCCAGGGCAGGAGGCAAGGTCAAGGCCAACCTGGGCGACCTAGTGAGACCGTGTCTTAACACAAAAATGTCTAGGGGTGCGGCCCAGTGGAGAGCACCCTGGAGTTCAGTCCCCAGTACCTCAAAATAAATAAAATCAAAGTTAAAAAGTAGAAGGCCCGGTGGGGAAGGCTGCAGCCTAAGGTCCCACGCAGCCTCCTGCCCACAGATCCTGGGCAGCTCGTCCCATCAGGAGCTCAGTGCAGCAGCCTGGCCACTGTGCTCTTGGGCGGCATGGTACAGCGTGTGGCCACGGAAAGCCAGGGTGACGCTGCCCTCTCTCTGGCAGGATTCTGTCATGCCTTCCCAAGAGCCTCCAGTGGACGAGAAGAGCGACGGCGTGGACCTTGCTTCTGAGGAGGCTGATGGAAGTAGGCACGATTCCTCCCATCAGGTGGCCCGGGTTCCTCCGCCCCAGTCAGCCTTCTGCTGGCCTCCCTTTCCTGGCCACCTGTCCTGCCCCTGACCTGGTGCCCAAGGGTCAGCATGGCAAGCATGGTGCCCTCCCCCAGAGCTGGGATGGCACTGTGGGGCCACTTGCAGTTCCCAGTGAGGCCGTGATCCCACCATGGAGGGTGTCCTGGAAACCTGGAGCGAGGACCCTTCCCGGGAGCTGGCCTCCACGGGAAGCCTGAGGGGCTGCCTCCCGCCCTTGGGTTTCTGTGGGGCTTTTAGGAAAGGGCACCCTTCCCCCCACATTCTAGCCAGGCCCAAGCCTACTCGGCTCCTGAGACGCGGTCAGGTCAGGCATGCTCAGGGCGGTATGGCCTCAAACCTGCTTTTAACGATGAGAAGCATTTAGAGTTTTCAAATACCAGTTGGATGGACAGCCAGCCCTGAGCTTGCCACCCCCATGGACTCTGACACAGGTCCATGGGTGCTCTGGCTCCTGAGATAAGACTCTGTCCCAAGGGGACACCCTTCTCTGAAGGGTGAAACAAGACCACAGGACATGAAGCACGTAGCTCAGCACCCCACAGGAAAGAAACTCCCACTGCACAGCTGCCCGTCCGTCCACCCACCACATATCCCTCTAGCCAGCCACTCCTTATCTGCTGACCCTCCACCCACCCATCCACTGTCCACCCATCGTCCACCCATGCATCTGTTATGTCTGCCCATCATCCATCCGTCCATCACCCGCCCTCCCGGCTGGCTGTGAGCCCTTGGGCACGCGTGTGCATACTGTCAGGACGAGGGCTGGAAGGTTCGTCGTGTGGCCACGGGTGTCCCGGGCTAACCGTGGTTCTGCGGGCGTTGTGTGGCGCGTTTTTGTCTAATTGTAGGAGAGGAAATGTCCTGAGCACTTCCATTATGATATTTGGAAGGGCAGATGCACTGAGCGCCTTTTTGACTTGGAATGCTGTCACTGCAGTGAGCGTCACGGGGTGCGACCCCACCGTCTTCCGGCTGAATCACTGGGAGCCCTGGTGGGAGTACAGGTCCCTAGTCCCCGTGTTCAGAGTCTGTGTTCTGAGTGGAACCTAGGAGGCTGTGTTTTCTTAAGACTTTAAGCTAAAATCCAAAGCTGGGGTCTGATGTGGCCACTCCAGGGACGCCTCTGAGGGCTGCTGCCCTGGCCAGGCCACCGTGTCCTCCGGGGGGACCCCTGTGTCCGCGGACCCTTTCCTTGGCAATGGGTGTAACGGCCTTCTCTCCCTCTCTTCACTAGTTGCGTACATTTCTTCAACCCGGAAACACGACACCATCAAAGGCGATTCCGAGGTGAGTGTGTCCCCTCTTGAGAAGCAGCACAGCTCGCTTCTGGGGCAGTGGGGGAAACCTCAGTGTGAACTAGACGTGTCATGGACTGGTCGCTGGCCGCGGGCCAGGCAGGGCTTTGTGGGCGTCTTGGAGTAGGACCTCGTCTTTAGGTCTTGCTGCGACACCTGCTCTGCAAATCCCCCCGGGCTGCTCCCTGCAGGCCGTCCGGACCCAGCGCCCAGCCTCTGAGCTGCGGCCTCTGTCCCATCTTACCTGCGTGAACCCAGCCTCGCTGCCTCCTCCAGGCCTCTGGCCCGTAGCATTCTGCTGGCCTCCCCGCCCTTTCCCAGGCTCGAGCCAGCAGGTGAGCTGGGCCTTCACGCAGCCCTGGTGAGTCCACACAGGAGAGCCGTGCTCTTCACCCTCAAGGGCGCCTTTCCCATAGTGACCAGCACACTGCCCCCTGAAGACGTGTGTGTTTGACAGGCGCGTGGCCACACCCGTGATCCCAGCAGCTCAGGAGGCTGAGGCAGGAAGATTGCTTGTCCCTACCTCAGCTACTTAGCGAGATTTTGTCTCAAATAAAAAGGGATGGGAATGTAGCTCAGTGGTAAACCGCCCCTGGATGCAACCCCCAGTACCAGAAAGGAAAAAAACTCAAAGCCGGGCGCGGTGGCTCAAGCCTGTAATCCCAGCACTTTGGGAGGCTGAGACAGGAGAATCACGAGTTCAAAGCCAGCCTCAGCAACGGCGAGGTGCTAAGCAACTCAGTGAGACCCTGTCTCTACATAAAACACAGAATAGGGCTGGGGATGTGGCTCAGTGGTCGAGTGCCCTGAGTTCAATCCCCTGTACCAAAAAAAAAAGACTCAGCTCTTCTGGCCAGTCTGCCTGGAAAGCATGGGCATCCTTGGGCAGCAGAACCCATTTTCTTCCATTGGGACCACCCACGTCACCTCCTTCCTCCACCACAGGCGTCCTGGCCAGGTTGCTCCAGAGCCGCCTGCTGGGGGCTGGGCAGACCTTGGCAGGCCTTCTGCAGTCCAGCCGGGTGACCCAGCGGGCTGTGCGCCGCACCCAGAGGGCCAGGGATGGTGCAGTCACGTCCCTCCCCTTCCCGGGAGTCCCTCCTTAGGACCTGAAGCCTGTCATCGATGGGGTCGACGGGATCAAAATCTCTCAGGGGCTCGGGCTGCAGGACTTCGACCTCATCAGGGTCATCGGGCGCGGCAGCTACGCCAAGGTCCTCCTGGTGCGGCTGAAGAAGAACGACCAGGTCTACGCCATGAAGGTGGTGAAGAAGGAGCTGGTGCACGACGACGAGGTGGCCTGCCGGGCGGGGCGGGCGCGGGCCCCGAGGGGACGGGGACGCTCGCGGGGCCCACGAGGGGACGGGGACGCACGCAAGGCTCCACGAGGGGACGGGGACGCACGCGGGGCCCCACGAGGGGACGGGGACGCACGC
>CM053400.1:839953-899489 GCA_028644305.1 Xerus rutilus
GAGTTAGAGGAGTGTGTGCAGAGCCTGGGAGTCTGGCATTCAGAAGGGCTTTGCTTCTGCTGGAGTCTGTCCTCATGGCGTCCTGATAGAGTGCGCTGTGGTGGGTGGGTGGGGGTCCTCTGTGGAGAAGAGTGCTTGGAGTTGGCGGGCGTGGGTGGAGGCTGAGCCACCATGGAGCACGGGCCCGCGTGTCTGGGATGTGCTTTGAGTGAGGCCTGAGAGCTTCTTAAAGCTCTCCATTGACAGGTACCTCTGGCTCCCGCACACTCAGGCCCGGTCCTTGCTGGTGCAGAGCTGAGACCACCCCTCCTTGCACTCCCTCAGGACCCACCAGCCTTTTCCACCACTCTCTGCTACACAGTAGCTGTGGGCCTTGAAGGTCTGCTTAGCCCTCACGCTCAAATCCTCGTGTCCTGAATGAGAGGATTCTGCCTTCCCAAACTCAACAGAGGCCACAAGGCAGTATATGGAAATCCCAGAGGCCAGAGTACTCTGGTGATGGGGGAGATGGTGATTGTGGTGATGATGATGGAGGTGGTGGTGGTGGTGGTGGTGGAGGTGATGGTGGAGGTGGTGATGGTGGTGATGGTGATAGTGATGATAATGGAGGAGGTGGTGGTAGTGGTGGAGGTGATGGTGGAGGTGATGGTGGTGATGGTGGTGGTGGAGGTGGTGATGTTGATAATGGTGGTGGAGGTGGCAATGGTGGTAGTGGTGATGGTGGAGGTGGTGATGGTGGAGGAGGTGATGGTGTTGATGGTAGTGATGATGGTGGAGGTGGTGATGGTGGAGGAGGTGATGGTGTTGATGGTAGTAGTGATGGTGGTAGTGATGATGATGGAGGAGGTGATGGTAATGGTGGTGGAGGTGGTGATGGAGGTGGTGGTGGAGGTGGTGGTGGAGCTGGGGATGGGTGTATGGTAATGGGTGATGATAACAGCGAGGGTTGGTGGCATCGAGATGACGGTGGTGGGGGTGGGGGGTGACAGGTTGGTGATGCCTTTCTTTGGTGGGTGTGTTCTTTTCCTCTCTGCATTGTCTTCCCAGGAGCAGAGAAGGGAGCTCTTGCTCTGCCCCTGCTCCGGGACGGGGGGTGCATGTGCAGGAGCCTCATGGCACCTGGTCTCTGTTCCAGGACATCGACTGGGTGCAGACGGAGAAGCATGTGTTTGAGCAAGCCTCCAGCAACCCCTTCCTGGTCGGCCTGCACTCCTGCTTCCAGACGGCCAGCCGGTAAGGCGAAGAGCGTCCTGCAGATGCAGGGGTGCCCAGAGCCTCCTAGCCGGGTGGCCGAGGTGCTGTGGTCCTCACATTCTGCCAAGTGCAAGGGCAGGGTGCGCCGGTCGCCAGGCTTGCTTGGTGCTCTCATTGGTTGGGGTCACACATCTGAACCTGAACTGCTTCCCTGTTGGGAACACGTGGGCAGCACCGTGGAGCTCCGCCATCGGGCCGGGTGCTGGGCTGCAGCGAGTCTGGGTTCCTGCGCGGAGCCTCTGGCTGGTGCGGGGCTGTTAGTGACACCGAGGCCTTCGCTCAGCGCTCTGTGTGGCCTGGATTTCCACTTTAGGTGTGGATGTGTGCTCTATTTAGAATGGGGCAGCTGACGTGGACTCGCCCAGGTCATTATTTGAAACTGTTCTCTGCCATGTGCCCAAGACCACCCTGGTTCAGTCACCCACTGGCAGGACTCGGCTCAGGGAATCATGCTCTGGCTTATTGTACTGAAAGCATAAGGAAAAATTGACCAAAGGAGAAGCCCGCAGGCAGTTTCTGGAGGAAGCGAGCACGGCCTCCCCCAGGTCCAGTAGCGAGCAGCTCAGGACCTTTACCAGGGGCCGGCCACAGCACCCTCCTCCAAGACGTACCTGAATCCCCGACACCCAAAGATACTGAGCGTTGTGGGTTGTCGGGGTTCTCCAGAGGTGGCGGTGCGGGGAGGGGGAGCTTTATCATAGGGCATTGGCCCCTGAGATCACTGAGGCCGGGAAGGCCATGGTGTGTGTGAAGGCCTGAGAACCAGGAGCCCCGAGGGCAGGATGCGCCCCACTCTGCAGGGCACAGGCTTCTGACAGCTTTGCGCTCTGCATGCTCAGGGGCTGACCTCCTCCAGAGGCCTCCTCAGACGCACAAGTTCCGGGTAACCAGCTACCTGGTGTCCCACGGCCCATTCAGCTGACATAAGATCTTGGGCCTGAAGCCTCCTGTACAGGGGGCACCGTGAGCCAAGCGTCCTCTTCAGGGAGCACTTTACCTGGATGTGGGGAGCTGTTGCCATACGGTTCTAGTCACCCGCTGAGGCCGGGCGCAGGCCTCTGCCCACATAGCAGACCGGGCCCTGGGTGTGGCCCCCACGTGGACTCCCTCCTCCCCGCAGGGCCTCTTCACCTCCTGGCCTGCCCTGCCCTCTGGGCGTTGCCCTTGTACCCTTCGCCCCAGCTGGGAAATCCGCAGTTGCCTCTTGCCTGTCTTCACTGGCCCCATCTCCTAAATCCACCTGCGTCTCCCTGCTGCCCACCTCGGGCGTCTGCCCCTGGGGCTGCCTACACCTTCGCTCTGCGCCTTGGCACTGATGACTTCCCAGTAGCTTGTGGGATAAAATGCAGGTTTCCCGTGTGGAGACCCCTGTGCCCAGCCCCGCTCTCCGCCCTGGCCTGCGGGAGTCCCGCCGTCCCTCCCTCTCCTTCCCCAGCCCAGCCTCTGTCAGTGGCCTGAGGGAAGACACCAGCCCTGGTGCCCAGAGGGTGAGACTCCAAAGAGCTTTGTCTGGATTTGTTCCCTGTTTTCTGCATGAAGTTGAGGGATGCAGATCTAAAACGGCTCCACGGTTCCAGCCTCGCCAGGCGGCCCAAGGTGCGGCCTCTGCTCCTGGCCTACAGAGATCTGGGTGTGAGAATCCCATGTGCAGAACTGGAGTGGGAGGAGAGCATGTGCAGCATCTCCTGTGACCCGCGGGGCCTCCCTGCACCGCCTTCCGTGTGACGCTTCAGTGGCGGCCTCACGGGAGGGATGGGTGTGCACGCCTGACTTCTCTCGTTGTCTCTGGCTTGGGATCCACGGACACCTGTGGGCCGGGTTCATCCTCCCCAGCTGTCCCGTATCTGCCTCGACCTGAGCTGCCCGACCACCATCTGCCCCTTAGCAGCAGCCCGTGCGTGTGCTCTTCAGCCCCAGCTCCGGTCAGTTCCAGTGGTGGTCAGTGCACTTCTCAAACAGGCAAACGCACGCTCCTTGTACCAGGATGCCATGATCGTGGGTGGTCACATGAGACCTGGGTGCTGCGCAGACCTCGGGCATCGGGAGAGCTGGGGTCGCTGTGCACACAGCTGGCGTGGGGACCTCCTTTGCAGGCCACGGCAGCGTCTTTTGCCTCTTACAGTCAGAGAACACCTCGGGCCACCAGAGATCCCTAGAACAGTGGGCACAGAAGAGGCCGGGCAAGCCCAGGAGTCCCCTGGCCTGTCGTAAAGGTTTTCTGGGCAGCCATAGGAGCAAAGACCCTGGTGCCAGGCTTGCTGGCTGTCCTTGCCCGGCATGGCCCTCCTGCTCTTCCCTCCTCTGGAGGGGCTCACAGAAAGACCCGGTCCCAGCAGCCGGTGACGAGGTCTCTCCTGCTGCTGTGAGGGCTTCTGCCCTGCTGGCACCATGGCTCAGCAAATAGCCCAGTGGCACCACATGAGCCCGCAGCTCCCACAGCCAGACAGCGGCTGTTAAAACTGCCCAGGGAAGGAGCCGAGCACCAGGACACCACTGGACCCGTGGTGAGAGTCAGCCAGCTGCTCCTCACCCTGTGGGGTCTAGCCTGGGCAACCCTGGCCCGAGGCTGGCTGGGAGGAGCTTCTCGGCCCTGCCCAGCCATCCGCCCCAGCTGCTCAGCGTAGTGAGGGCACCTGAGGACCTGCACTTGGCTGCCAGTTCCCCCAGGCTGCCTCCTGTGGCTCTGCCGTGGCCTGCTGTGAAGGGCCAGGGAAGCCACAGGCCCCCTCCCCAGCAGGGTCTCACACAGCAGGAAGCTGACTCAGCCGGGCAGGATGCTGGTGCTCCCTGGCAGCGGCAGTGGAAATCTGGTAAATAGGGCATAGCCGTTTCCACATGGGCTCATCCATCGCAAAGGGGCCTCGGAATGGGGAAGAAATAAGGATTTCTTTCTTCCTGCCCAAATCCAGCGGCGCCGCTCTGCTCTGCCGCCCCCCACGTCACTGAGCAGCCAGTGGAATTCCCAGCAGCCCGGCGCTGATTCCGCCGTGAGGACCCCAGTGCTGTGGCACGTTAACATGGAGTAAGCGTCTGCTCACAGGAAGGCCGTACCCCGTATCTAGACAGTACGCCTTTTCCTACAGTAGCCAGATTCGTAGTTAGCCACAACATCTCCAAAACAGGGAAACCATTTCAGTTTAAGCTGCTCTAGGAAAGTGGGTGGCCTGAAGACTGCAGAGCGGTGACTGCGTGGCCCCCAGCGCCCCTCCCAGGTTTGCAGACTGCCACCTCCTCAGCCACTGCTGGGAGGAGCAAACCTCCACGCCTCCCAGGACCTTCTGCCCAGACCCGTGAGCGCCTTGTCTTGGCCCGGGTGGCTTGGAGGTGCTGTGTATCACTGTGCAGCCCGCCAGCAGCTCTGGAGCGGGGACAGCCTTTCTCTGGAGCAGAGTAGCTTCCCTGGACTCAGTCATGGGCAGCATCAGGAGTGATAGCAAAGAGCAGAGGGCTCTGGTGGCAGCTAGTGACATGGGGCACCAGCACAGAGGGGTGGCCGGGGCCAGGGCTGGGTCTCCTGAGGACGAGCAGAACAGATGTGTGACGGGCTGCGCAGGCCTCAGGGACTCCCTGCGCGTGGGAGGCCTGGAGCTCTCAGGGTGTGGTGGCCTCCTGGGGTGGCCTGCCTTGCTGTGGGCCGGCTCAGGGCCTGAGGAACAGCCAGAGGGACCCCTCCTCGGCAGGGTGCCTGCACCCTGATTCTGGGGAGTTCTCTTGGCTGCCAGGGGAGCTGGGCAAGGTGGGCCCAATAGCCCTCAGGCAGGGTAGGGACAGAGCCTGGACAGAGCCAAGGGGTCAGTGTGGTAAGAACCAGGGAGGGTGGACAGGCCACTGCCCTGGAGGGCTGAGAAGGTGCGTCCTGGGGTTAGTGGAATCCATGTTCCCACATGGCCTCTGGTAATAGGGTGCTAGCCACTGCCCCAGTGCCAGGACAGCCCCAGGGCCCCCAGGAGCCCTGGGAGGGGGTGAGCCAGGTACTTGGGCCCCTGCGCTTGCAGTGAGGAGGGCGGCTGCCACAGGCCAGCATGGAGCTGTCCAGCCTCCCTCTGGCCACGTGCTGTCTGAGGCCCGGGTCTTGCCGTTTTCATCTGGAATGCCTGCAGTGGTTAGACACAGCCCCGTCGTGCTCCAGAACTGGCCAGCGACACAGGAGTTTGGAGGGGTTATTTTTTTCAAACGTGGGCTCACCATGTGGTCTTGGGAACGCTGTGGGCACTACTAGCGAGTCATCCTGAAGCACTGAGCGGTGAGGGCCCCCCAAGAACCCCACGGCCATGGCCTCTGTCCACTGATGGGCAGATAGAGGGCTGTGTCCTGCTCCTGGGGCATGTCACCTGCTGTGGGGGCTGCACAGGGAGCTCCAGTGGGACTGGGCCATTGCTTGCTCCTGATCAGGAGGCTCTTGGAAAGAGACAGATCGGGGCAGGGATGTGCTACTGCCACTGGAGCCATAGTGTCCCAAGCCAGGTCCCTGGGCCGTGGCATGAGGGTGTACTTGGGGTGTGGCCTCTGCCTCCACCAGACTCCAACAATGTCTGGGGTGCTGCGCTTCCTCCAGGGGGAGGCCTCCCTCCGTGGAAGCTCCTGGGCTCTGTGGAAGTGACCCTGGGGCCACTGCTGAAGTTGGGCTGCTGCCAGTGTTGTCCTTCCGGTTTTGATGTCTCTCGATGCCCCTCTCTGGCTGCTGCCATTGGCCAGCTCTGCCTCTTCTGGGGAGACCAGCCAGAGTGGACACCTGTGCCTCTTCCCAACCCTGGTGGGGAGTGGGTACTTCTGGGGTTTGCGCCAGGACCCTGATTCAGCTGCTGTGCGTCAGTAGGGCCTATTGGAAAACAGAACCGAGCCTCTGCACACTCCACAGGGATGGCGTGGATCCAGGGTGGGGCTGGAGGGTGCTGGGAGAGCTGCGGAGAAAAAAGGGTCAGTAGAGACCAGCTTCACTGCGGCCATGCCTCTGGGCCCTGCGTCAGGGCTGGAGGGGCTGCCCCTGCCCAGCTGCTGGAGAAAGGACCTGCCCATCTGTGTTCTTTCCACTAGCACAGGACTCAGACAAAGAAACGTGAGGCCTCAGCACATGGGAGAAGGTTCTAGAAGGACTGAGTGTGGGGTGAGAGGAAGGACCAATGACTGGCAGAAGTGGTCTGTGTTAGTCAGGAAGTTTACCTTTTTCTTTTTCCTTTCTTGTTTCTTTTCTTCAGTGTTCAGGGGATTGAACCCGGGGTGCTCTACTGCCCAGCAATACCCAGCACTTTTTTGTACGTTTTTTTTTTTTTATAATATTTATTTATTTATTTAGTTGTAGGTGGACAGAATATCTTTATTTTATTTTTATGTGGTGCTGAGGATCAAACCCAGTGTCTCACGCGTGCTAGGCGAGCACACTACCACTGCGCCATAACCCCAGCTCCTGTACGTTTGTTTTTAATTTTGAGACAGTCTCGCTAAGTTGCTGAGGTTGCTCTCACCCTGGGTTCTTCTGCCTCAGCCTCCAAATCACTGGGATCACAGGTTACACCACCACACCCAGCAGCTATAGCGAATGTGTGTGTGCGCACGTGCATGCACCTGTGTGTGTGAACCTGTGTGTGCGTGCGTGCACCTGTGTGTGCACCCGTGTGTGCACCCGTGTGTATGCACTTGTGTGCGCGCGTGTGCACCTGTGTGTGCGCACCTGTGTGCGCCTGTGTGTGCACCTGTGTGTGTGCGCCTGTGTGTGTGCGCCTGTGTGTGCACCTGTGTGTGTGCGCGTGCACCTGTGTGTGCGCACCTGTGTGTGTGCGCCTGTGTGTGCACCTGTGTGTGTGCACGTGCGCCTGTGTGTGTGCACCTGTGTGTGCACCTATGTGTGTGCGCCTATGTGTGCACCTGTGTGTGTGCACCTGTGTGTGTGCGCCTGTGTGTGCACCTGTGTGTGTGCACGTGCACCTGTGTGTGTGGCTGGGAGTCAGACCCAGGGCCTCACGCTTGCCGGGCCAGCCACCCCTGCAGTCCTCTTTGAGGATGCCTGAGGCTGCAGGCCCTGGGTGTCCTTCCCCGCATTCTGCTGCTGACCCCCTGCCCTTCAGCCCTTGGTGGCGGCCTCCCGACCATCTGCAGGGGCTCTGTTCCTCCGTGAACCGTGTCTCCTGGCCTGGGGAGGTGGGCTCTGCACACCGTGCGTTTTTCCAGGGCACATGGCCCCAATGCCTGCAGATTCTGTTGCAGCTCTGTGTGCATCCTTGGGGACGGCTGAGGCCACCCGCTCTCCTCCCTGCCGATGACTCCCTGAGCCCGCCCCCCCGCGCCTGCCTGTCAGTGGCTTTCCCTGGGTGGGCTCCTGGCCCCACCCCTGTTGCCGGCTGTTCTCATCATCTTGTTGGTGTGATGGGTTGTCGGTGCCCAGCTTGCTTGCTCCCTCAGGCCCGCAGCCTCTGGGCCCTGGAGTCTCTGGGCTGACCCGCAGTACCCGCCCGCCATTCCCCTCCCTGGCTCTGCCACCACTTGGCCACCCTGCAAGGTGTTTCCGGGTGTGGGCTCTGGGTTGCCCACGCTGTCTGAGCCGAGCCATTGCCATGGCGTGTGGGCCTGGGAAGGCCCTCGCTCCTCTGTGCCTTGGTTTTCCCATCTCTAAAACGGGAGATGCTAGAACTCGCCTTGCGGTTAATGAGTTAATACACAGATGGGCTCAGAACGGTCCTGACCCTGGCAAGGGCATATGCTGTAGTTTCTGTCATCACCATTTAGGGTAGACAGACTCCCTAAAATATAGGTAGGTGGTTGATGTGCGGAGAAACGCGCCGTTAGGAGGTTTTACCAGTGTGTGAGCACCATGAGGGAGCCGGGTATGGTGGCCACACCTGTCATCCCAGCAGCTTGGGAGGCTGAGGTGGGTGGATCGCAAGTTCAAAGCCAGCCTCAGAAATTTAGGGAGGCCCTCGCAACTTAGGAAGACCCTGTCTCGAAATAAACGTTTTAAAAAGAGCTGGGGATGTGGCTCAGTGATAAAGCATCCCCGGTTCAGGGCCCATCTTGTGTGTGACGTGGCCGCTTCCACCTTCGTGGCCATCTGCCTTCTTGCTACAGGTGCAGGCAAATGTGAAGACACTGGGTTCAGCCAGCCTGGCTCTAGGACACCCGGGGCGTGGCCAGTGGGTAGCAGGCACCTGGCAGGCAGCGCGCCCGCGCCCGTGCCCAGCACCACAGAGAGCGGAAGTGCGACCTTCAGGGGAAGTGTCCTCTGCCGAGGGCGCAGTAGCTTTTTCCTCTCGCCGTTCAGCACAGCGTTCGGTGTGACGGCTGCTCACATGGCATTTCTGTTGTGCCAGGCGTGGTGAGATCCAGGGGTGACAGTGAGGGCTGCTCTGGGCCACCCCAGGGGAGCTGTGCGCGGGTGGTTGCTCGCGGTCTCCCAGCACCCTCAGAACCTGTGGGTGGCCTGCTGCCGGCTCTCTGCCACACGCCAGGACCCCTGAGCTCCTGGGGCCCGGGGCAGGCGGGAGGATGGCACAGCCAGTGTGACGGGCCATCCGCTGGGCTGGCTGGGCCTGCCCAGAGCCTTGGAAGCCCTGCAGGAAGGCATGGACCTGCTCGTCCCTCCCTTGCTGTCTGGCCCCCATGCCAGGGGAGGAGCAGATGCCCCGGGGCCAACGGCACGGCGCCAGGGCAGCCATGGACCCAGGTCCACCTGCGTGCCTCTGGCAGGGCATTTCTGAAAAATTGTGTGTGAATTTCATTTCCAAAAGTTAATCCTATTAAATGCAGGTGAGGGGATTATCAGTAAAAGAAAGCACATCCGCGGCCAGTGGTTTAGAGATGCGAGGGACCTGTGCATGGTTGAGATCCCGCTCTTGACCTCCACGGTCCCCTCGATGGCCCCAGCCGTCCTCTCCACTGTCCACATGGAGGGCTGGTGGCATCTCGTTAGATGCACTGTGGCCATTCCCCTCTGGGCTTTGGTGTTGTCCCCACACTGGGGCCATCAGTTCCTGACAGCCAGGCTACAACCCGGAGTCTCACGCACTCCTTTCTTTCTTTCCTGGGGGTCTGGTCAGCTCTGCCCACCCCTTCCTGCCACCCTTGTCCCTGGTCCAGGCCACCCCTGCTGTCACCTGGCAACAGGGCCCCTCTGTGGCTCCTAGCCTGCCCACTGCCTTCCTAGGGATCCCTCCAGACAGGGCAGCAGACCACGGCACCCACATGGTTCCTCACCCACCCCTCCAGCTGGCCCAGGCCCTGCCCGCTGCCCCAGCCCGGCTCAGCCTCCAGGGTAGTCCTGCAGCTCCTTGCCCTCCCTTACCCTGCGCCCTGTCCAGGCCTCTGCTCCTCTCAGAGGTCATGGTCCCACCCAGCTGGCCTCAGCCTCCCTCGGGCTGAGCTTTTCCTGCTAATCCCAGGAGCCACCAGGGTGCCTGGTCTCCTCCTCTTCGGGCCACTTAGGAGGAGCTGGATATAAAGGGCCATAGGTCAGCAACCAAAAGCAGCTCTGTCTACTGTTGAAAGTGAACTTCCTGCAGGCACAGTGGCCACACCTGTGATCCCAGGGACTTGGGAGGCTGAGGCAGGAGGATCACAAGTTTGATCCTGGCCAGCCTGGGCAACTAGAGAGACCTTGTCTCAAAATAAAAAATAAAAGGACTGGGATATAGCTTGGTGGTGGAGCACGCTGGGTTCAACCTCCAGTTGCAGAACACGGGGGCTGCGCCGGAGGTGTCTGTTCGGCGGGACAGCTCTCGGCAGCTCTGCCCGTGGTGAGGCCGGGCCTGCTGCACCGTGGCCTCAGCCCATCCCCTTCTCTCCTGCCCAGGTTGTTCCTGGTTATAGAGTATGTCAACGGCGGGGACCTCATGTTCCACATGCAGAGACAGAGGAAGCTCCCAGAGGAACACGCCAGGTGAGCCCTGGGCAGGGAGGAGGGGAGGGTGGCAGATAGAGGGGTGCAGGCGTGGGGACCCTCCTCGGGGGTTGGCAGTGAGCTGAGAGGAAGGAAATGAAGTTGGGGCAGAAGTGGCAGAGTGGCCGCGGCCTCCTCTCAGGAGCTGAGGGTGCTGGGGTCTGAGGACCGCCCCCGAGAACCCGGTCTCGTGGTGGCCTTAATGCCAGAAGGCCCTGCCTGGGAGCAGTGGGCGCAGCGCTGGTCCGCCCGGGACAGGGAGTTTACCAGCATCAGGAGGAGTGCTCTCCGTGTCCCTTGGAGATGACGTGGGGACACCTGCTGTCCCTCCTGCCATCCGCAGTGGCTGCACCAGAGGGCACAGGGGTCAGTTTCCCACACCTTCACCACGTTGACGTGCTGGCCATTTTCTGCTGTCGCCTCGGCCGCCAAGCGGTACAGGGGCCAGTGTGCCGTGGACTTGCGTTCCCCTCATGGCGAGGGGTCCTCGTTGTGCAGAGGATGTGGCCAGTGGCGAGGAGGCTGGCTGGGCGGCGCGGCCCCGGCTGGAGCTGGGCACGTGCCCTCTGCTGACGCAGGCTTCCCGCAGGTTCTACGCCGCGGAGATCGGCACCGCCCTCAACTTCTTGCACGAGAGGGGCATCATCTACCGAGACCTGAAGCTGGACAATGTCCTTCTGGACGCCGATGGACACATCAAACTAACAGACTACGGCATGTGCAAGGTGAGTAGACGCCTGTGTCCTGGCACCGTGTCCCCACACCCTCTGTGGTCCATGGGGACAGCACCCCGGCCTGCCCTGCCCTTGGTCCCCAGGAAACGCCCACCACATGGACACAGCTTGATGGTGGAGCATTGAGGTGCTCTTCTGCCTGTGGCACGTGTGCCGTCCCCTCCTGGTGACTGTCCCCACAGGAAGGCCTGGGCCCTGGTGACACCACAAGCACTTTCTGCGGGACCCCGAACTACATCGCCCCAGAGATCCTGCGGGGAGAGGAGTACGGTGAGTGGGCAGGGCATTGAGCAGGCGCGGCCCGGAGCCTGGGCCGGCCCCCGGGGTCCAGGGCAGGCCTGCCTGGCTGCAGGGCAGAGGCTCTGTTGGCCTCTGGTGTCCGGAGCCTGTCCTCAGAGGGCCCTAGGAGGACTCCTCTTACCCAAGAGCCCAGAGGCTGGGCGGGAGGAGAGGAAGCCAGGACAGCCCAGGCCAGGGCAGGGGGCCGGGGCAGGGGGCCAGGGCAGGGGGCATGACTTGCAGCAGGAGAGTCGGTGTCACTGGGGCAGGGTGCCCTAGGCAGGACCTGCCACCCGTCAGCCAGACAGCGGGCACTGGACAGTGCTTCTGCCCACCTGCTCTGGGTGCGCACCCGTGTGTGGAGGGCGTGCTGTGTGTGAGCATGTGTGCTCTGCACCCACACTGCTGCGGTCCAGCATTTCAGGAAGCACGCGAGTGTGCCCCACGCATGCCTACACACATGCACCGTGACAGCGGGGTGCCAGCAGGCCAGGCAGGCCCTGCCCTCAGGGTGACTGGGCTCCCCAGAAGCTGCTTCAGTTGAAGGTGCCCAGTGGCCAGAGCAGGAAGAGCACACGGGCAGGCAGATGGGAACACAGTCCAGAACAGGCTGGGCCCGGGTTCTGCTCGTGATGGGCGGGCCTAGACTTAGCCAGGGCAGGTGCGCCATCCGGGACTCTGGTGGTAGCTGCTGTCCTCAGGCCGTCCCAAAGTCTCCCCATGCGCTAGGGTAGTCCTGCCAGCCCACCCAAACGTTAAGCCAGAACAGCGGACGTAGAAGGGGTCACAGGGGATGCTGTGCTGTCTCAGGGAGGGGGCTTTTCCAACTTGGTTAAACCAAAGCAGAAACAAGAAAGAATAGACTGGCCAGGCTTGTGGTCACACCTGTGATGCCCGCGATTCGGGAGGCTGAGACAGGAGGGTCACAAGTTGCAGGCCAGTCTGGGCAGCTTAGTGAGATCCTGTGTCAAAATAAAAAATAAAAATGACGGGATGCAGCTCGGTGGTCGGGAGCACCCTTGGTTCAGTCCCCAGAAAGAAAGGACAGGCTAGGCTGACCGCTTGCCAAGGACGCCCGAGCAGAACAGAGGGCCCAGGGGCCACCAGGGAACCTACAATGTCGGTCGAGGGAGACAGGCCGGGGGAGGGTGGAGCCACCGAGGAGGCCGGTGTTGGCCAAGCCTGTCAAGCAACCCAAGATGGCTCTCCGCAGGGTTCAGCGTGGACTGGTGGGCGCTGGGCGTCCTCATGTTCGAGATGATGGCAGGACGCTCCCCCTTTGACATCACCACCGACAACCCTGACATGAACACAGAGGACTACCTTTTCCAAGGTGCGCGGGCCCAGGGTGCTCCTGCTTCCTCCGCCACCTTCCCTCAGGCGAGGGTGGCAGGGTCGTCTGGCCACCTTGTTCTCACACTGGCGCACAGGCTCTGCAAGTCAGGGGTGGTGATGGGGAGGTGATGCACTTCACGTCACACGGGTCACCTGAGAAGAGCTCCTCGACTTCGCCCAAACCCCCTTCTGCCCAGGCCAGGCACACCTGGAGGCTGGGCAGCACCCCGGCCGCTGTCACCAGCTCCTTCCCACCTGCAAGCCCTGACACCTGCCCTGGTCAAGTCCACTGTCCCCGGAATGTGGGTCTCTGGTGGCTAGTGTGCTGAGGCCGCCACCGCCTGAGATTTGCGGGCTGGGTGTGGGGAGCAGTTGGTCTGCAGCGTGTGGAGCTCTCCCGCAGGCCAGGACAGCCCCTGGCAGGACACCCAGCCTGCTCAGGAGCGGGCTCAGCAAGGTGCCCTCCCACCCCTGTTCTGGCAGTTATCCTGGAGAAGCCCATCCGCATCCCCCGGTTCCTGTCCGTCAAAGCCTCCCACGTCTTGAAAGGATTCCTGAACAAGGTAGCTCCTGGCCCCAGGCCTGTTCAGGGGCAGGGGGGTGGCGGAGCCCCTCCAGGGACCTCTGGCGGGGCTCTGGGTCCCGCGTGGGAGACCTGCCCTCGTGGGGTCTTCATATTTAACGAAAATCAGGCCCAGGAGGAGTTGGAAGAGCAGCCCAGCCTGTCAAGGAGAGAGTTCCAGTAGAATGTGTGACTCCCCAGGCACCCGGAGCAGCTCCACTGGGGATGGCAGGTCCCCTGTTGAGCGCGGGGCTTCCCTGGGGG
The DNA here is from genome assembly GCA_028644305.1 of Xerus rutilus. Classification (NCBI taxonomy): domain Eukaryota; kingdom Metazoa; phylum Chordata; class Mammalia; order Rodentia; family Sciuridae; genus Xerus; species Xerus rutilus. Next base: position 853,248 of record CM053400.1, read on the forward strand.
GCTGACTTGGCCCTGTTTGAACCCTAACCCCAGGACCCCAAGGAGAGGCTCGGCTGCCGGCCGCAGACTGGCTTTTCGGACATCAAGTCCCACGCCTTCTTCCGCAGCATAGACTGGGACCTGGTAAGGCCACGCGGAGTCACCCACCCCGCAGGACGAGCAGGGCCTCACAGGCACGCGGGTACGGGAGGGCTGTGTGCCTGTGCGAGTCCTCAGTGGGGCCCCACTGCGTGGAGCCAGGGCTCCCAGGATGGGAATGAAGAGCATGGCCCCCCAGGGCCCCCGGAGTGAGGCAGACACAAAGAGAACTTGGGCCAGTGAGCTTGTGGGTGGCACTTCCCGGCCATCCAGAGCCAAGCAGCTCATGGACGGCGCTTCCTGGCCATCTAGGGGCAATTTCTTTGGTGTTCTGGTTAGTTTCTGAAAGCTGCCTGGTGTCTGTCTGTCCGCACTGATCACTGGGCGGGCGGTGGGCACCACGCTCAGGGTGTGGGCTCCAGGAAGCCTGCCTGCAGGTGCTCTCAGTGCACACGAAGTCTCAGTGACGAAACAACCATGAAGTGGTTTCTGTGGAGAGAACAAGGGTAGGCAGCCTGCTGAGCAAAGCTCGAACTTGCTGGGCGCAGGGCCAGGGGACCTCCTCCCAGCCCAGCCGGCCTTTGCCCCACAGCAGTGGTGGCCACTGCGGCCCTGTGGTCGGAGCTTCCTTTCACACAGTCCGTCAGACACCGTCCTCCACACCTGTGGGCCCTGGGAAAGGGGTGGCCGGGCAGCCACGCACACCCTGCCCTGCCCTCCTGGCGCCCGGCAAAGCTGGAGGCTGGTGTCCTTCCCCGAGTGCAGACTCGGCAACAACGGCAGCGCACTCGCTCTCTTCTTTTTCTTTTTTCTTTTTTTTTAGTTGTTTTTGGTTGTTGATGGACCTTTATTTACTCATTTACGTACATGTGGTGCTGAGGGTCGAGGGCAGGCCTCACGCGTGCCAGGCCAGCCTCCACCCCGGAGCCCAGCCCAGCCGCGCGGGCCCTTTCCGAGCAGTGCCCTTGGCGGCTCTGTCTATTGTGACCGCTCTGCAGTACAAGGGCAAGTCCAGGCTGTGGCTTGACTTCGCAGTGCAGGTGACCCCTGCCCTGGCCCACGCTGACACTCGGCCGTCCACTGCCGACCTGGCGGAGCCCGGGCAGGTGCTCCATGGAAAGTGTCCCTCCCGGACACCTCCCGCCCCTCACCCAGCTCAGCTCTGGCTCCTCCTGGTGCCACCCCCAGCCTGCAACACTCGGGGTCCCCTAGAGGGCTGTAGGCTCCAGGGGCGCCTCAATGCCAGCCCGCCCGCCTGTCTCCAGGAGTGAGTGCCACACCCTGACAGTCTGTTCCTTCATGAAAAGGGCGTCACCCGAGCCCCGGGCTAGCCCTGTGGGTCAGGGGCGTGCCTGGCTCCTCAGGAGCCCGAGGATCTGTGGTGGCCTGCACCTCTGCCACCCTGCAGGCCAGGGCTTGCGGTGTCCACTAGTGTGGCTGTCCCCACGTCAGCTGTCCAGCCTTTCCAGCCCCCGGGAGGTGCACCTTGACTCGTGCTCACTCACACACACATGCCGTCACCCCGGGGGCTCAGGCACACGGGGTCCTCTGCCCGCCATCTCCCCATCCCACCCTGTATCATGGACCCAGCCCAGCTTCTGTCCAGGGGCCTCCCAGCTGCCCTCCGTCCCTCCTGAGCTTCTCAGGGGGGTGCAATGGGCTGTGCTGCTGCCCCAGGGCCCCTCGGGCTGGGCTCGGCCTGCATGGCTGCCCCCAGGCTGATCTCCCTGGCCCATGGCCCTCAGCAGCAGAGTGCATGTGACCTGCTGTGTCTCAGCTGTCTGTGTCAGTGGCCTTGGGGACTCCAAGGCAGAACTTGCTGCCCTCCCCTGCTCTGTCCTTGTGGTCTAGGATGATGGCTCACACCAGCCTGTGGTCCACAGACACCACTTGACAGGGCCAGGGCATCGAGAGAGAAGGTGACAGTGGCCTCTGTGTTCACTCTCAAAGGGCGACCGAGGCAGCTTGGGCCTTCCACAGAGGGTGGCCGAGGCAGGGCTGGCACCCGGCGCGTCTGACTCCTGCTGCGTGCCTCGGTCCTTCTCAAGCAGCCAGACCTAAGGTGGAGAGGGCAATTCAGGAAATGGCCTTTTTTAAAACTTTCTTATCAGAAAACCTACTGGACCTCATACTGTCAAACAAGGGTGACTGTGAGTGAGGGAGTGTCCTGTCCCCACAGCCGTGCCCAGGACACGGGGCCATCGCGCCTACAGGAGCCTGCCCTCCTCTGCCCCTTCCTGGCCTCCTCTTGCGCCCCTGCAGGTGGCCCTGCTCTGAGATGGCCACCTCCCTGACACTGGTCCAGCCTTATGTGGAAGGATCTATTTCCACAGCATCCCAGTTTCCTTCAGTGACGTGTGTCTACACATCCCCGGAAACACAGGAGGATTTTCAAGATTCCGTTCCCAGCTGGGGCCCGGGGGCAGGGGGCGAGGTGGCGGGCGGCTTATTTACCTGCAGAGTGACTGTCACTCCCTGCCATCCTGGCCAGGGACAGCCACGCACACGCCCAGTGCAGAAGAGCCATCTGGCCAGCGCTGCTCAGCTTTTCCATGAGAGGAGGCGTTGACAGCTGGTCCCAGAGTGACCAGGTCATCTGCCAGGAGGACCAAGCTGCTCTGGGAGTGGCTGGGGGCAGGGCCGGCTCTGAGTCTGTCTCCTCGATCTCCGGCCCTGTGCATGCCGGGCAGGGAGGGGAGCTGACCCGGCGTGGCATCCCTCCTGGACCCCGTCAGCTGGCAGCTCCACGTGGGAGGCGGGGCCTCTCACAGCTGGAGCTCCGTGTTCAGGAACGAGCCTGGCCCTGTACTGGAGGGCGGCAGCCAGCCAGTGAGCGGATGGGGCGGTGGGGAGCTAGGGGTGAGTGGGTGGGTGAGTCGGCGGGGGCCGGGTCTGAGGAAGAAGGGCACACGGGAGGCGCCCTTGCTGGTCCTGCTGCTGCAGTGGAAGCCTGGCCAGCGGCGTGAAGAGCAGTGAGGGCAAGGCCACTCCCACATCCTCTTGACGGCAGCACTGGTCACCCAGGCTGGCCCCTGCCCCACCAGGCCACCCTGTGGACCAAGTCCCACAGGGCTGGGGTTTGCTCTGCGTCTCAGCAGAGCCCGAGTGACTCACCAGGCGTAAGTGCTGTGTGTGACGATGACGGTGAGGTGCTGCGTGCCTGGGGACGGTGAGGGTGCCTGCGTCCTGCCTGCATTGCATCCCCTGCTCAGAAACACTGAGAGGGTCTGAAGAGTCAGTGTCGACTGCAGCGTAGGCAGGGCTCGGCCAAACCCGGCACCTGTGCCGTCAGCTTCTGAGACTTCATAAAACAAACTTCAGCCTCTGTTTCCCAATTTGGTGGCCGTGGCTCTCAGGCACGCAGGGCTCTGCCTGGGCAACCCTGCCCACCCCAGGACTGGCCCACACAGCCCATGCCTCCATCATTTTTCAGCTCAAGTTGAATTTTTCCGCTGTTGGATATTTTCTCACGGGTTGATTTTTTTGTTTTGGGGCACCAGGGACTGAACTCGGGGGCACTCGACCACTGAGCCACCTCCCCAGCACTATTTTGTGTTTTATGTAGAGTCAGGGTCTCACTGAGTTGCTTAGCGCCTCACCGTTGCTGAGGCTGGCTTTGAACTCGCGATCCTCCTGCCTCAGCCTCGGGAGCTGCTGGGATTATAGGAGTGCGCCACTGCGCCTGGCTACAGGTTTTGTGTTAGAAGAAGAAAAGGGTGTTCGGCATTCCACACAAGGCATATAGCAAAGCAGGGTTTCTCCCATTTCATTCTGTGATTTCAACAAGTGCAGGGGACTGACCCAGGGGTGGGGACACAACACTATCTGACGTTTCTCGCCGGGTTTTCCCCAGCTGGAGAAGAAGCAGGCCCTGCCTCCCTTCCAGCCGCAGATCACGGACGACTACGGCCTGGACAACTTCGACACGCAGTTCACCAGCGAGCCCGTGCAGCTGACCCCAGATGATGAGTGAGTCTAGAGGCAGCACAGGGTCAGGACGCCCCCGGGCTGCCTGGCGTCAAGGTGCAGGGACCAGCCTGCTTCTGGCTCCTCCCGCTTCTGGTCTCCCCTTTCCACCGTGGGTCTGGTGAGGGGTCTCGGCAGATCCTGAGGGAGCAGACACGCGGCCCCCCACCCACCCCTTCCTTGTGCTTCCAGGGACGTCATAAAGAGGATCGACCAGTCTGAGTTCGAAGGCTTCGAGTACATCAACCCGCTTCTGCTGTCCACCGAGGAGTGCGTGTGAGGCCTTGTGCATCTCTGCCGTGGACACACCTGCAAATGACCCCGTGACCTCATCCTTCACCACAGCATATGCATGCCAGGCTGGGCACGCGGCTCCGGGCAGCCAGGGAGGGACGCTGGCTTGAGACTACAGAGGGAGACGTCCCTCGGGCGGGTGCCTCTGGGCAGAGCAGCCTCCTGTGGCTGGGCCTGGAGAGGCCGGCTTCGTGCCGGGGAAGCCTTCCTGTGCCTCGTGGGGGACGACGGCAGCCCCGCCGAGGGGGACTCGCCATTTCAAAGGTGCACATTTTCTGCGGAAGCAAACTCGATGCACTGACCTGCTCCTCCAGGAAAGCTGGTGTTGTGTCCTGAGGAATAAAATGTACCGATGGTGTCCAGCGTCCCTCTGATGCCTTTTTTCTGAGTGGCACCTGCCCGACGTCCCAGATGCAGCCCAGATGTGAGGAGGAGCCGAGCTTTGGGAGCAGTCAGGATGTGGGGGGACGGGAGTCTAAGTGCCTGCGGGGATACACTGCAACGTCGGAGTTTTGCAGATTCGGAACATTTTCTAAATCCCGGTAAGTTCCTGTCATTATTTACAAGTATTTCCACACGGAGCGTGTGACCAGCCGCAGCCGTGCGGCTGACCTTATGCCCTGACCAGAGTCGGTCCTGGCAGCTCCTTGGACCATGGTGGGGAAACTGGGATCCCAGAGATTAAAGCGTCGCTCACCAAAGCACCAGTAGACCAAAAAAAAAAAAGGAAAAATAAAATTGAAAACAAAATCTGCACAAAACGTGTTTCTGAAAGCGCTGGCCAGTGCCTACAGGGTGTCTCGTGTTCTGTGTTAGATTTTTGGGGAAACGTTTTTATCAGTCTCTTGATACTCAGAATCAGCACATTTAAAAAGTGGTGTGCGAGGGACCCTGGCCTTGCAGTCCGAGCACCAGACGCTGTGTGTTCCAGGAGGGCGGCCACTGCCCCCACCTCCTCCTCACAGCTGGGCAGCTTCCTGGGTTTCTGGAAAGAGGTGAGCCAAGTCCATGGCCCCTTGCTGTGCCAGCAGCCACCTCTTAAGGCTCCCGGCCACCAGGCAATGTGTGGGAGGCCTGTGCTGCCGTGGCCAGGGACTCGGGCCCCTAGGGCCAGCCTGGCATGCCTGGGGGACGTCGCCAGGCAGCCCTCTGGCTGCAGACCTTAAGCTCCCCAGACGGGCAGCCTGGAGGCTGTGCTCACACCGAGTGGCGTTAGAGATGACCAATCAGAAGACATGGTGCACTCCCCCTGCCATGCAGAGACCTGGATGGACACCAGCCCCACCTGACACTGAGGTTCCTGAGGCCACCGCAGTGGCTGACAAGGAACACATTCCCACAGGGTCTGGCTGCTGGACAGGCACGTGCTGAGTACTCCACGGTCCCAGGGATGCCCAGTGTGTTCCAGCAATTCCACCCCAGCTGGGGCTCCCAGGTGGCCCCGTAGCTTCTGCGGAGCAGGGAGTTTCATCCAGCACTCCAGCCTCAGCCCGCAGGACTGTGGGCCTCAGGAGAGCTCCAGCCCCAGGGGTACGCGCAGCCGAGCCCTGGGAGGGCTGCGCACTTGCGGTCACGCCTGCCCACAAGCAGGCCAAATAGCCTGCAGGTCACTCGCACAAACATTTGCGGACAGAGGTGTGGACGATGCCAAGCTCACGGGGAGATTCTCACATGTAGGAATCTGTTTTAGGAATTAAAGTGAGGGATGTTTTGAAGCTTGGGTTGGAAAGCCCTCTCCTCGCGAACAGTTCAGGCACGAGAGCGCGTCTTTTGGAAATGGTGCATGAAGTGGTGACTTGGTGACTGTAAAGCCGTCCCCACCCCACACGGCCCTGTGGTCGCGTTCCTGCGTCTATTAAAGACTGAATGGAGTGCTGGTCATCCTGGCCCGTTGCACGATCCCTCTGGGAAGCAGGGCGGCGTCTTGGGGACTCCCTGTGCAGAGCAGCTTCAGTCCACGGCCCCGATGAGCAGAGGGTCCAGCGCCGTGTCCCTGTGCCCTCACCCTTGTGATCCTGCCAGCAGACCACACTGTCCCTGCCACACCCAGCCTGGTCCACACTCTACGTCGTGGCTGGGCCAGGCTGTGGCCTCCCTGGACTTGGATAGGGGCACAGCTCATGCCATCCATGGAACCCCATGCTCCGCCCCACGTCCCTCCCCATCCCTCCCCTGCAGGTGTTGGGACAGGACGGCAGGGCAGCCCTGTGGGCTGAGCTTGGCTCTCAGCTTACCTGCACTAGGGCCTGGACCCCGGAAGCAGTGCCCGGGCTGTCCTGAGGCTGGCCACACTAGGCAGCAAGGCCCTGGATGGCCACCTCCTGGCCTGCTCACCACCCAGTCCACTCCCTGAGGGCCCAGCAGACAGGACTGGAGAGGAGGCTGTTGTGCCTCTCCCAAGCTAGGACACCCTCTTCCCTCCTCAGGACGTGTCCTGGGCTGAGGAGGGCTATGCCCCCCAATCCCGGCTCTGGGGCCCATGAGCCTGGACCCAGCTGCTGCTCCACCTGAGGACATGAGCCAGTCCCAACCATCCCTCAGTCCACACGTGCTCTGGAATCTGCCTGCAGAAGCCTGACGCAGCAGCCTGTGACAGCAGCTTCCTGAGCACCCCAGGGATGGGGCCCGGCCTCACCCTTGACCCTGAGCCACCAGCACCCTGCATGGGCCTTCAAAGCTTGTTCAAGGCCATTTATTAAAAGAAAACCCAGATTTCTGGATGTTACCCTGGGTTTCATGTCCTGCCCTCCCCACCCGGCCCTGTTGCCACAGAAGAGGCCATCAGGCCTGGTCTGGCACCAGAACCTGGCTCTTCGGAACCTGAGCCAGGGCCATGGAAGAAAGCAGCCTAACCCACAGAAGCTGCTCTCTCCCCTCTCTGCGCACCAGTTGGCCTGAACGAAATGTCACCCACAAGCTGGGTACAATGGCCACACCTGTCACCCCAGCAAATCAAAGGCTGAGGCAGGAGGACCCAAGTCCCAGGCCTGCTCGGCAACTCAGTGAGATCTTGTCTCAAAATAAATAAAGGGCTGGGGATGTGGCTCAGGGATTGAGTACCCAAGTTCAATCCCTGGTACAAAAAAGCAAAACGCGGGCTGACGACAAATGCCCCTAGCAAGGAGGCCGCAGGCCACACGCAGCATCGCCTCTCCTGGCCTCCGGCTGCCAGGACGCGCTCCCCAAGGAGCTCTCTCCTGGAGACCTCATGGCCTCTCTCCTCACGCCAGGCCTGGGGCAAGGACCTCAACCTGTGAAGCCTGGGGATGCACCCACCAGGCCTGGGGTGGCCACCCTCTGACCACACCCGCCCGTGGACTTGAGCACACCCGGGGGGTGTTCAAGTGTGGCCGTGTGCTCTGGTCTGGACGCGCTGCCCCAAAGCTCCTGTGCTAATGCAGGAATGTCCAGAGAAGCGACCGGGCGGACAGCCATGAGCTGACCACCCAACCTGGTTAGAACATGCTGCCTGCACAGTGCGTCCTCCCTGCAGCCCCCACCCCACCCCACTGGCTGCCCTCAGTGCGGCAGGGCTCCTCCACTATGACAGGCTGCCGCCCCCAAGCCCAGAGCAAGGGCTTGAGCTGACCAGGGACCAGGCCTGTGAACCACACCTAATAAAGGCCTCCCTGCCCCAAGGCGTTCTCGTCAGGTCCTCTGGTCCCGGCAAGGACAAGCTGCCTGGCATGCTGTTGTGGCCCACCAGTCGGCCTCACGGTGGGCACGCAGGCAGTATGGGCAGAGGTGCCCAGCTCTGGGGACGGTGTAGCTCCCTGCCTGGGGCTGGGGCCGTGCCCTCTCCACAGTGATCAGGACTCTGCCCGACTCCCACTTCAAAACCAAAGGAGCCCAGTGTTCTGGCCTCAGCCGCGAGCCTGGAGTAGCCCACACCCTGATTTTAATGTGTACGCTGAGGAACAGAGAGGAGGAGGGTCGGCGGGGCAGCGAGGCCAGGCGCCCTCCCGCAGCTCTGCTCTGGCACCCAGTGTTCACCACGCCACATCATCCACGCTTTCTGCCAAACACTGTGTGAGGTGGCTGTCGACATCCAGCTGGGCCCGCCTGCAAGGGAGAGCAGACATGGTCACTCAGCCGCTTCGTGGAGTGCTGGCCACGGACACGCAGCTCCATACCTGCCCCAGTGCTGCCCCAGAGGTCCTGCTGGATGGAAGCCAAGACCTTCTCCATGGCTGGTCAGAATGGGAGGCAGGGACCACACCAACCTCAAGGGCTTTGCCCAGCCAGCGGTCTGAGAACTGCCTCCAGTCAGAGGTCACCAGGCCCTGGACTCCTGCTCTAGCCCTGGGGGACTTGGTGGCTGACCCCAGAAGCCCATCTACAGGCAGACAGCAGCAGAGGTGGGCCGCCTGCCCGCTCCTGCCTTCCACAGCAGCTCAGGCACGTAGGGGGCAGATCCTCCAGGTGGCGTCAGTGAGCAGCCAGGGCAGCCCCACCCCTCGAGCCAGCCCCCTGGGCGGGGAGGCAGGAGCGCAGACTCCCCGCAGGGAGCACCACTCCCTGCGGCTCCGCTCCAGAGAGGAGGCAGCAGGCGGGAGGTGGATCTGTGTCCTTCTGTTGTGGTCCCAGGGATTGAACACAGGGTGTTTTAGCACTGAGCCACATCCCGGCCCTTTTTTATTATTTATTTTGAGACAGGGTCTAAATTGCTTAGGGTCTCGCTAAGTTGCCAAGGTAGGCCTCCAACTTAGGTACCCCCTGCCGAGAGTCGCTGGGACCCAGGCCTGCACCGCTGCACCTGAGAATCTGATTTCTTGATGTGAAGCAAGCCCCACGCAAGATTCCGTCAGCTGGGCCGGGCCTACCTGTGATTCCAGGAGGCCTGTGGAACCCTGCACCTCAGGAGGTGGTGGCTCTGTGGCCCCCGGGAGGGGTGGCAGAGCACAGGGAGGCACCAGGACCAGCAGGCACCTTCTGTGCTCACCGATCACCCCACCAGCAGCCCAGAGAGGGAAGGTCAGGACAAGGCCCGGGGCAGTGGGCTCCCAGCTGTGACTCCTCAATGGAGCCGCTGGGATGATGCCCAGGGACCAAGCAGCAGCTTCAACGAAGACTTGGGCCAAGTCTTCCTAGAAGCCATGTGGCCAGTGTCCCACTGCAGCAGCATACTGGACATCCACCCAGAGCAGCCCAGAGTCCACCAGGCTGTAAGCAGTGTCTCCCCTTGCCTCCTCCCACGGCTCAGCCTCCCCACAGCCTCCATCCTCCGAGCAGCTGCATCAGAGTATACCACGGGCCCCTCTGCTCCATGCCCCTCCCTGGGGCTCCTGTACCCCATCTGTGTGGCCTCTACAGCCTTCCAGTTCACGTTCCCAGACCATGGCCAGAAGGTCCCACCTGCACCCATCAGAGCAAGACTGTGAGGTGGCCTCCTGCAGGACACGCCTTGGGCAATGCTCGAGGCTCCCCTATCATGGCCACTGGGCTCACCTTCTACTGTGGAGCTGGCTCAGGCCTGCCCAGGGGCTGCATGAAACTGAGTCCTCAGGACCCTCTGGACATGCTGCTGGCCAACCAGATGCCAGCTCCCTGTCCTACAGACCTCCCAGAACATGGCCTGTCTGTGCCAGGTACATGGCCAGAAAGGCACCTCTCCGAGCCTGAGTCACAGACTGAGGAGACCAGAGTGACCAACACCTCTTATGGTAACGGACATGTAGGCCCAAAGGCTGAGTGCCCCTGCCCACAACAGAACCGGAGCGAGCCCACTCCCTTCCGCCCGAGGACCTGGCGACCACCAGTGGTTCTCTCCACTGACAGCGCCCGGTCGGGGCACCCTAAAGTCCCCGAGGCCACTCAGCCCATCAGAGGCCTTGGGCGTCAGCCCACCCTTGTAACCAGCCCCTCCTCCACATGCCTTCCCCAGACAGTTCTGCGAGGACCGGGGTCATCCTGTCCAGGGGACTCCGGGCTGTGTGCCCTGGACGTGGCCCTCGGGCACCTGCCCCACAGAGCTCTACTCCAGCCGGATGTGTTTTTGCACACTACCACATTTGTTCTTGCCATCCTGACCCCATGCCCATGGCTGGACTCCTTCAGTAAGGCCAAGCAGGAGGGTCACAGACCCACAGGTAACCAGCTGGCCCACCAGGACACAGGACAAAGTGGTGGTTCAAGTACTGCATCTTACCTAGCAAAAGAAGAGATTCCACCCCTTACTTAAACAAAGAAGCATAAACCAGTGGCGCATGCCTGTAGTCCCAGCAACAAGGGAGGCTGAGGCAGGAGGATCACAAGTTCAAAGCCAGCGTTGGCTTAGCTATGGTCTAAGCAACTTAGCAAGGCCCCGTTTCAAAATGAAAATAAAAAGGGCTGGGGATGTGGCTCAGTGGTTAAGCACCCCTGGGTCCAAAAAAAAAAAAAGACATAAAAACATAGTAATTTTTGTTTGTTTTTGGTTACTGGAGATAGAACTCAGGAGTGCTCTACTCCTGAGCTACATCCCCAGCCCTTTTTATTTCTTTGAGACCCAGTCTTGCTAAGGTCACTGAGGCTGGCCTCACACTTGCTTGCGATCCTCCCACCTCAGCCTCCCCAGTAGTAGAGGTTGAAAGCAAGAGTGCCTGGCAAAAAAAAAAAAAAAGCCTTCATTCTGAAAACCCCAGCTGGCCCTAGGAAGGTATTCGTGTGGCCGCTCACCAGAGACGGACAGCCCGCAGCCTGGCTGGGCCCTAGAGGGCCCCTCTAGGCTGTGCATGGGCACACTCCCAACGACCTGGTACATCTAGACCGAGGGTTTGAGTTCACTGGCCTCCTCCCACAGTACCCAGAGCCCAAGAGTGTGGACAGCAGCAGGATCCACACCTGCCACAGCAGGAGCCACAGTCCCCAGTGTGCCAACTTTCTGTATGTGGAACATGGCTTCGCAAGGCAGAAGCTGAGCCCGGCATCGTCTCAGCTGCCAGCAGGCCTGGTTTCATACAGGGCTTGGGTCCCTGAGCGTGGAGGACGGGTGGGGGCCTCACCTGGGGCTGAACTCCTTCCCGCACATTGGGCAGCTCTGCAGGTCCGGGGGCCCCTCCATGGACAGCTGCTCCTTGGCACTGGGGGTCCCGCAAGGATCAGGCTCGGGGTGTCCTTTCGGGGACCCGATGGAGGACTTGGGGTGACACCCAGCCCAGCAGAAGCCCTCCCGGGCAGGTGGAAAGGGGGTCCAAGAAAAGGTCTTGGGTCCAACGGTGAAGGTCTCAGGGGGCAAGGTACACTCGGGGTCAGGCCCAGCTTTCTGCAAAAGGAGGTGGTTGGCTACGCCCGGTGGCCCTGGCCCTCGCGAGCCTGGACCCCCCACGCCCGCCCCGTGGGTCCGCCAACGCACCGGGCCCGGGCAAGCGGGGAGTGGCGGCGGCAGCTCTCCGTCCAGCATCCGATCCGGGCGCGCTATGCGCAGCAGCAAGGCCCAGGGCTGGCTCTCCGCGTCCGCCAGGAGGAACCAGGGGCAGCCGCCGGGAGGCCTGGGGGCACGGCGGGGGTGAGCGGGAGCGCGCGGCGGGAAGCGGCCCGCCGCCCGGCCCAGTCCCCCGCGCCCCGCCCTCACCCGTGCCCCGAGCGCGGCCGCCGGCGGCTCAGCCTCCCGCGCGGCCTCCGCGCCGCCTCCATGCGCGCGCGTGCGTCCGGCGGAAGTGAGACGCCGGCCGCGGACCCCGCCCCGGACCGGACCCCGCCCCGGACCGGACCTCGCCCCGCTGCACCGCGCGGGGCGCCCGGAGCCCGGCCTCGACCCCGGTCCCGCCCGCTGTCCCGCTCCGGTAGGCGTCCAGCTGCCAGGCCGCCCGGGCCCGGCCACCTGGGCACCGCTGCGGGCAGCTCCTGCCTCCGGGAGGGTGCCACAGCGACAGGGCCTTGGGCCCTCCCCGCCACGACCTCTCCTTACTAGAGGGAGCGCCCTCCGCTTCCCACGTAGGAAAGGCCGTGCAGCCGCCGGGTCCAGGGGGCCCACCCCGCGGCAGCCCAAAGGCTTCCCCGTCCCTTCCTGCACCCCCGCAGTCCACCACGTGGTGGCAGCAGACGCCCAGGCACCCTTGTGCAACCACTGGCTGCGCAGTTGAGTGGGGGTCACCCCAGGGGCTGGGGCCCACAGGAGGCCATCTGGCTCTGATGGGAACACTGAGCGCTGTGGGCCGGTCACCAGGCTGCCAGGTGGATGCCCACACCAGGATAGTCCAGGAAGAAGAGGAGCTTTCCACGTAGAGCCTCCGTTGAGAGGCAGGAGACCACTCACTGAACCTGGCACCCTCAGTTGAGGCTCATGGCCTCCAGGGCCCAGGGTAGCACACGTGGCGGACACAGCTGGGAAGAAGGAGAACACCTCCTTCTTGGGTGCCAGGGAGGAGAGGGTGGCCCAGAGCATGAAGGACAGTGGCTCTGGTCAAGGTCCTGGGGTTGTGCAGCTGGTCCCAGGTTTGCAGGACGTCCCCAAGCCTGCTTCTCTGAACAGCCCATGAAGAGCATGTAGGGACAGAAGCGGGGGCAGTGTGGGCCACTGCCTTTCAGGTCACTTTCTCTGAAACAGCAAGTCTTCAGATGCAGTGGCAAGACCTGCCCCGGGGCAGGGCCGTCTCACTACCATGCCCCTGGGGTGTTCTGGGGCCCCTGGAAGGTGCCTCCAAGCCCAGGGCGGTTGCTCACTGGATGTGCATCCCGGCCCTCTGGAGCAGCATGCAGGGGCCCTGCCGCCCGCCCTTGGCCTGAGTTTCCAGTACAGGAGCAGCGAGGCAGGTGTTCACAGGGTGCCGCGCGAAGGATGCCGTGGGCCACTCAGAAAGTCGGGACTCGGTGGAGGGCGTTCGCCTGACCCGCATGAGGCCCTGGGCTCCATCCACACTGCTGCAAGAAACAGAAAGCCACACACTCGCAGCCGGCCTTGCCGCCCGTGTGGCGAGCCCTGTGCAGCCTGTCCGCCTAAAGCACTGCTGGGCACCTGTGCCGCAGGCAGAGAGTAGAGGGGACAGGGGCTGTGGCCTCTCAGTCAAGGGACCACCAGTGGCAGGTGTTCCTTACAAAGGCGGGGGGTTCCACACCACCCTGGGGTGCCTCACAACACTCCCAGGGCTCGGTTTCTGCTGGACTTTTTTTCCCCAGAAGATAACACCAGGTCCCCACTTCCACCTGTGGGGACACAGTAGGGGACAGAGTACACAGGACTGCCCTCCTGGAATTGCCCTGCCTTCACAGTTGTGCTGCAGAACCTAGAGGGGCAGCATGGTGGAGGGCCGCAGAGGCTTCCTTGAGGAGATGTCAGAGCAGGGCCTGAGGGCCAGCAAGAGCCTGTCACCTGGGTGGCAGAGACCCTGGGCTGGAGAGCCAGCCAGCTGTGGGATGGTTTGGACAGGGAGTGACAGTTCACTGAAGGTTTGAAAGACTGCTGTGAACACTGAAGTGCCCAGGCTAGAGCCACTGTCCCCAAGAATGGCTCAGGTGGGAGCTCTGGAATAGTGCCAGCCCTTCTGCAGACGCCCCTTGGTTTGGGGGCCTTTGGAGTTGGGGCTTAGAGGCTGCACCCCATCCCAGGACCTAGCCCGCTGACCACTGGGAGGTTCTAGCCGGGACCCCCAACCAAGGCTGTGAGGAGGGGCCGTGAAGAGCTGCAGTGCCTGCGGGTGCCAGGGCACACCCTCACCCATACCTGTGGGGGCCAGAGTGCCCACCCACTCTGCTGCCCAGCAGATTTTGCCATATCTCCCAGGTGACCGTCGCGTGCAGCCTGCCTGCCTGGCACGGCCGCAACCTGTCAATGCCGCTGCGCCAGGCTCCAGGCAGCCCGGCCTGATCATGCACATGGGCCAGCAGGCGTGGCGAGCACAGCCCACAGCCCAGCCGGGTCGGAAGGCCACGGTGTGGAGAAGGCAGCCCAGGCCCCTCTGCTGCCCTCACACAGGCAGCAGGTGCCTCCGGGCACTTGCAGATGTCCGCTGTTCTGCCACATGATGGGATGGAGGCTGCCAAGCACCACGAGCACGCACCTAGGCATGCCTGCGCCACAGGTCACGCGTGGAGAGGGGAGCCCGCGTCACCTTCAGGGGCCGGTCATGCCAGCCAGCCACTGTCTTGATCCCATTTGCAGGGGACCCAATGCAGACCCAGCCCCCAAGAAACTAAGGAGGGTGTTGGGGAGCCAGGGGGGATATTGACCGCTGATGGCTCAGGGTGGGTCTGGCTGATGGGCTGATCAGCCCCTGCCCGTGGGACAGGGCAATCAGGGCCCCAGTCAGGACCCCAGGGGATCAGTGCTGGACCAAGCCCAGCCTTGCCCCTGAGAGAATGAGGAGCCCAGGCCACTGTGAGGACATCAGCTGCAGGGCACTCACTCCTTGGCAGGGAAAGGGGAGGAGAGACAGCCCTGAGCAGCTGGCAGGTGACCCTCTTTGGTTCTGAAACCAGCTTGGCAGGGGGCTGCTCCTCTAAAAATGTATCATCGAATGGTGGACAAAGCCAGAGAGAGGAGGGCATCTCCCAGCTGGACCAGTTTGCAGGGGCAGGACATCCTCACCCACGCACACTTGGACACTTTCTGCCGTAACCGAGGGTGCACCCTTTAAAAGATGGCAATATTTTTTGGTAAGCACGGGTTTACCCAGTGCGGGTGTTGGGCCCAGAAATGGTTTCCCAATAAGGCTGAACTCCCTGTCACTGCAGCAGAGGGCTCAGGAGAACCCAGACTTTTTAAGTCCAACTTTTAAACCTGTCTTGCTGATGACCTAGGGAAGCTGGGACAAGGCAGGTTTGTGGAGGTGTCCCATGTCCCCACTTAGACCTTCTGAGGGTTGCTCTCAAAGTAGGTGGTCCCTTTGCAGGTGTGGGGGGGATCAGGGACCAGGGGGTGGGGCAGGGCTTCCTGAGAAGTGTGGCTCCTGCCCAGCAGGGGTCCTCTCAGTCCCTCTGCACAGGTCCCAGGGCTCCCAACTGGGGAGGAGGAAGCAGATCCTGAGCAGTGGATGAAAGCAGAGAGGACAAGGCCCCAGGGGGACCTCTCTCTCAGCTCCATGTCCCAAGAGCACCAGGCCCACAGACCCTGGGTTCTGCTCCCTGGCCCCGGCCTGGCCTGGGGTCAGTGCCCATCTCCCCTGGCAGCCAAGGGCAAATGAGGCCCATTGGGGTAGCTAAAGCCAAAGGAGAGGGCGCCCCACCTTCTGTGGCCCAAGGGCCTACACTTCCTGGACCCAGGCACCTGATGCTGAGGATTCCTCAAAGAGCCAGCAGGGCTTGGGGCAGCCTTCAGACCAGCCCAGGTCTGGCCTCTTAACACTGTCCCCTGCTCTTGCCCTGCCCTGCCTCTCCTGGGCCAAGAGCCCCAGCACCTGTGCAGGGAAGCCAGGGGCTCATGGTCTGTAGGGGAGGGCGGAGTGCTGAGGCTCCCAGGAAGGCTCTGGAGTGCAGGCTGGCGTGGGGGCAGGGGACCTTGGGTCCTCCCACCTGGAAAAAGCCCCTTAGGACAGCCCCACACGGGTGCTCGCACATTCTCCTGGACACGGTCTCTTGGGCCTTCCTCCTCTTGCAAGCTGATGCCAGGCCTCTTGGAGGTCCCTGAGGTCACCTGCAGTAGCTTGGTGACACTTCCAGGAAAGACCATGTCAGGAGCTGGCACCCAGGCAGTCTGTGAGCCGCCTCCGGCCTCTCCAGCGGCCCAGACCGGCACCTGCCCTCTCTCCCCAGCTCCTCCATGTTCTTCACTCACCTGTGTGAGGTCTGAGTTCCAGCACAGGTGGACTCAGGGTGGCGACCCCATCTCAGTCCACTGGGGTCTCCAATGTCCAGAATGGACCCTGACTCAGGTGGGCACTTGGAACGTGTGGTGAATAAACCTGCTCTCTCCCCGAAGGTCGCAGGAAATGAAGGACATCAGGGCCTAGACCCCATGCCACCCCCAGCCTGGACACAGACCTCACCCTCTAGGCCAGGACCCCTTGGAGGATGGCTGGCCACTAAAGAGTCTCCAGTTCAGCGACAGGTACTATGATCCAGATGCAGAGGGGGCAGGATCTCAGGGGGAGAGGGGCCATGGTGATGAGGGGAACAGCCTCGTGGAGCTCTGCAGGAGGGGTGCCCAGCACAGCCCTACGGCCTGGGGCTGGGGAGAACAGAACCACCAAGGAGTCCAGTGCCTGAGAGGTGGCCCAGGTTGACCCCTGCCTGCCACCTGCCCTCTGCAGACCCCTTGCAGCTCCGCCAGCCCTACCTGCACACTGAGCTGGGTGTTCTTAGCAGTTATGGCCTGCATGGGCCACCAACATGCCAACTGTCCACTCCTTCAGGGAGAGTGGGCAGTTGGGGTCTAAGCATCACCTGGACTCCAGCTTTGGAGCGGGGTGGTGCCCCTGAGGCCCTGCCTAGAATGGAGGTGGGGACAAGTGTCCAACTTCGCTGAGGCACACCAGGTGGCAGGCTGTGTCTGGAGCTTGAGCAGGTGGCATGCCCTGCCGGACTGACTGCAGTGCATGTCCTGTGGGCACTTCCAAATGCCTGTCCCATGTGCGTCCAATGCTGGGCAGGCCACAGCCCTCACACCTGCATGGTCCCCGAGCCAGCCTGTCCACCCTACACCCAGTACTGCAGTGGAGATAATGCTGATTGGCCCCATTGACAGATGGGCTCCTTGAGGCCGGGGCATCCATCATCAGCTGTCAGAGGTCCCATGACAGGAGCAGCCAAGCCAGCTACAAAGCCAGGCCATGCTGTGCTGCTGCCCAAGCTGGGAGCCCTACTGACCTACTGGCACCCAGTGGCCTCCTGCTGAGGGTCAAGGATTGGGGTGTGAAGTAGTACCTGGCCCTCGGGGCATCTGGGGGTGGCTCCTCCAGCCCAGAAGGCCAGGCACCCAGGGAGGCTAACTGCTGCCATGTGAGCTCCACGGGCTGCTCCCAGGCTGTGCAAGGCCCCAGGGATGCACAGGAAAAGGGATGTCCACCCCTTCCTCTGCTCCCACGCTTAGCTACCCCTTGTCACCTTGTACCAACAGCCTCCAGAGGCCAACAGCAACTCCAGCTGCCCACGGCCCACAGCCTGCAGACAGTGCTTAGGCCAATCCTTCAGCACCGCCAGGCCCCCCTCTTTTGCGGCTTCTTCCCCTTAGCTGCATCCCGCACACAATGAGTGCTCCTGGCTGCGGGGGTGGGGAGGACCAGGAAAAAGCCCAGCGGGCAGTGTCCGGGGACTTGAAGATCCTGCCTGTGCTGGACTTAGCTTTTTCCGAGGGGCCCCGCCCACCGCCCAGCATGTCTGGGCGCTCAGCAGGGTGGATGCTGTGTTGGCTTCCTTCCACCCCCCAGCCTTCTAGGGACCAGCGGGGGATGGACCTGTGCTAAACTAGCCGATGACGCCCTGCGGGATGCGGTCCTGCGGAAATGGGCGCCGAGCTGCTGGTCTTGGCCAGCTCTCCTCGCGGTCACCCACGGGCACTGCCTTCTGTTGGCCCGTCAGGTTTCCCGAGCTGTGCCCTGCCTCACCCTCCCCTCTGACCTGCCTCGGCTCCCCAGCCTTTGTCCATCTGCCGACCCTTCCTCCCGGCGGTCGCCACCCGCCCGCAGCCAGCCCGCAGCCTTCGGGACGCTTCCCACTCCCCGCCCCTGCCCCGCCCTCTCCCCCCCTCGGGCACCTCCCACGCCACACCCTCTCCGGGGACCGCCCACTCCCCGCCCCGGGCACCGCCCTCGCCCCTCACCCGGGCACCTCCCACGCCCCACCCTCCGACTCCGCCCCCGCCCCGCTCCGCCCTCAACCCTCACCCAGGCACCTCCCACGCCACACCCTCTCCGGGGACCGCCCACGTCCGGCCACGCCCTGTTCCTGTCTTCGGCGCCTGGGTCCAGGGCCGCTTGCCCCGTCCTTCGAGCGCCGGCTGTGGGGGTCAGCGCACAGCGACCTCGCGGCTCTCATTTCCTCCAGGTCCAGCGAGCTGGGCCTGGCGCGTTCCACTTACCCTGTGGGAGTCAGAAGTGCTCCCAGGGCACCTGCCCAATAGGTCATGTTAAATGTAGCCACCTACGGAAAGGTAAAAAGAGGTAGGTGAAATTAGTTCTAATTGCGTGTATGTTGAACGTGCTGTGCAGCGTGGAGTTCATTCGTGCACCCGGTGTGAGCACACTGGCGCTCTCCTTTGTTCACACGAGGTCTTTGGGAGTCAGGGTGTTCTGAGTGCAGCTCAGTAGTCCCACCATATTTCAAGTGCTGGTGGGCCCATTCTGGGGGAGTGGTGCGGGAACCAGGAGGAGGGGCAGCCTGGGTGTCCTCTTTGGCACATGGCTCTCCCTGTGGCATGTTCTGCCCTATCCAGGCTGTTTGGAGTTGGGGCATCTTCCCTTGATTGTCCCCAGAAATGCCATGTCAATGCACAGGGGCATCAAAAGGCAGCAGGCATCTGACTACCTCCTACCCTGGGCCCTAGCCCTCTGCACCTCACCTGTCCGCACACCTGGGGCTCTGGAAAACACTCCTCTGCAGAGAAGTTGAGGCTGACTCTCTTCATTCCTTTTCAGCCTGACCTGAGAGCTGATACCCACCCACCGGCAGGAAGGAGACCCCCAGGGTTGGCTTACAGGTGCTCTTCCAATGATGGTCCAGGAGGAAGGAGAGCTCTCCTGGATCAGGGTGCTTTTATGGTGGTTGATTTTCCCCTTGAGAAACAGTGGGGAGGAGGAAGACCCTGGCGGGGGGTCCTCCTGTCCTGGAGAAGTCTCCAACTGGCACCCTCTGGGAACCCCTGCTTCCCCTGCAGTCCTGCACAGTGTCAAAGGCACCCTTTTGTTGAGGGGAGGTGCTTATTTGGGCTTTGTCAAGCCCACCACAGAAGCTTCACTGCCATGGACGGTGCGTTGGAAAGCTGTGACGGCACGTGCCTGGTCCAGGCTGGGAAGGAGCAGTTGCAGAGCTCAGATGACAGACTTGGGGCGGGACGGCTCAGTGTCTTCCGTCCAGCTGGCGAGACTTGGTGACGCTGAGGGTCTGGGAGTCCAGAGTGCCCCTCTGTGGATGAAGACCCACTCACTCGGCCACTCTGGGCCCCTGTTCCTGCTGGGCACTGTCCATTCAGGCTTGTCCTTCCTGTAGTGGGGTTGATACGCTCTGACTCAGGAGGGTCGACTATTTTACCCAAAGGCAAATTGGGAAAAAATACAGGGTTGGGAGGGGTGCATTTTTGCCAGTTTAAGTACGTGTTTGTGGGAGAAGTTTGGAACTTGGCTGTGCTGCACTGGACTGGGTGATGAATGGGTGAGTTGGTGATGTGGGGGAGCAGCTTTTTTTAAAAATTTTTTTTAGCTGTAGATGAACACAATACAGTGTTCGAACCCAGTGCCCCACACATGCGAGGCAAGCGCTCAACCACTGAGCCACAGCCCCAGTCCCATGGGAGCAACTTTTTACCTGGTATCTGGGGCAGGGCTAGGGGTGCCCTGGCTGCTGACAGGTTTGGATCTTGGTGGGGGAACCAGGCTGGCCCCAAGTGGAATGGGGACCCAGGGCAGCCTGTCCCCTTAGCCTTTGGGATCCAGTGATCCCCAGTAATCCCTCAGCCTTCTCAGGTGTGGTCTAGAGGACACCTGGAGCTGGGACAGGCCCTAATGAGGAAACAGGCCAGGGCCAGGGAGCGGCTCCCAGGCCATCTGGGGAACTGGGGTGAAGGCAGGCGCGGCACTCAGCGCTCCTGACCCGCAGCCTGGCCTTCTCCCTCCGCACCTAGGTGCGCTCCTGCCCTGCCTGCCCTCAAGACTTCCACTCATTCGTTGAGTGTTTCTGGGCACCTTGAGCTGGGCAGGTGCTGGAGACAGAGCCACAGCCGCCCCAGAAGTAGTGGTGCTTCCTGAGGTGACTGAGGCACACCGGCAGGAGCACTGTCTAGCCAGGACAAGGGTAGTCAGCCTGCAGGCACTAGCCCTCAGAGGGCCAGGGGCTGGTGTCCCAGCAGCCTCTGTGTGGG
Organism: Xerus rutilus; assembly: GCA_028644305.1. Lineage (NCBI taxonomy): Eukaryota > Metazoa > Chordata > Mammalia > Rodentia > Sciuridae > Xerus > Xerus rutilus. The sequence goes on from CM053400.1 coordinate 873,511, forward strand.
CAGAGCCCTGTGCTAGCTCTAGTCTGGCCCTCCCCCCACGCGCCAGCTGGAACTTCAACCTTGTTCCAGCCTCGGGTTTCTCCAGTCTGGGGTTGAGGCCTCAGAGCCACAGGCAGGCCACTTTGCTGACAACGCGTGTGCAGCGTGTGCGTGTGTTCTCCCCGTTGCTGGACCCGAGCTTCCTTCTTGATCAGAGTGGTTTCTGCTAGGAAACCGAGGCTCGGGGGCTTCAGCCACACGCCCAGGGGGTGCCTGCCAGCAGGTTGACCTCAGAAGGCATGGCTGGGGCAGGGTGGGCCTGTGGCCCTAGGCCAGGCTTTGTGGAGTCCAGGACTTTGGCTGGAGGACTCATGGCCCTGAGGCCCGCCAAGCTGTCCACCGAGTGCCCCGCCTGCCTCCTGCCCTGCTCTCCTCCCTCCCTCTCTTCAAGCCTCCCTCTTCCTTCCCCTCCTGGCAGGCAGACTGCAATCCAAACCTGTTGTTAACTTCCCCCCTTCCAAGTTAAATATTACTCATGGAGATGAGCGCCTGCTGGGCAGTACTGGGCCTGGAGGTGGACTGGCCTCTGGGAGGTGTGGAGCCGAGGCAGATGCCCGCCCTGCAGCCATGGAGGACCCTCCCTGTAGTCCCTGGAGCAGCTGGTGGATTTGGGTAGTTGGACACCCCAAGCCCATTCCTGGGTCCCTCAGCTTCCACTTGAAGTTGCTAATATGCCTTTGTTTATTTAGCCCCGGCACTCCCACAGAATGGGCAGGCAATGGACACTAGTTTCCTGGGCAGGGTGGGAGGGGCCGTTCAGGGGCCTCAGAAGGGCTTGGGATGGGCCAGGAGCGGGCCCTTCCCTCAGCCTGTCACTCCTGCCCTGAGCCACGCTGGGGGTGGGGCTGGGAACAAAATGTTCAGAAAAACAGCCGCAGCTGTCCTGCATCCATTCCTCTTAGAGGCTAGGGGTGCTGCTGGCTCAAGGATTGGGGATCCCCGATGGCTAGGGGTGGCATGAGGGCCTCACCCTCAGTCACTCTGTCACACCCATCCCCAGGGAGTAGAGCTAGAACTTAACAACAGATGAGCCTGTGTGGTCTGCCTACCTGCACTCATTTCCTCTCCCACCACCCTGATTTATATCCCTCTGCGTGGGCCCTGCCTCAGGGCCTTTGCACTTGTTCTCCCCCTGCCCAGAATGCTCACCTTTACTTGTTTTAGAGCTTTGCTCAGATGGACCTTGTAGGGAGCTCCCTGCCCCAGATTCATCACCCCAGCCCTGTACCCTGGTCTTCCTCCTAAGAGCATGGACCCTATCCAACATAGAACATACAGAAATTCACCATCCTTGCAAAGCCATAAGCTCTTGAGAACAAGAGGCCCCTTCTGGGCCGAGGATATAGCTCAGTTGGTAGAGTGCTTGCCTTGCATGCACAAGGCCCTGGGTTCAATCCCCAGCACCACTAAAAGTCTCTTCTGCTGCCCTCAGCTTGCTGTAGGTGAGCATGGGTAGCCTTGGCGGAGAAACCAACTCTGCATCCCACCTGGGCTGGGGGCTCAGCACCAGATGCCACCCCCCCTCTGGATTATACCCCAGCTCCTCCTGGGCCTCTGCCTGTGCAGGCATGGCAGGCTGACCAGCACTCAAATCAGGAGTCTCCCATGGGTCTTCTGGGCACCCCAGGGGTCAGCAGGGAGGAGCTGGGAGGAGCAGTGCAGACCAGCCACCTGAGCCCATGCACAAGCCCTGAGGTGGCGGGGGCTGGTGTCCAGTGGCTTCCTTGCCCAGTCCTAGGCTGCGAGCTCACATGGTACCCTTCAGTGAGGCTGTGCCTGTGCCTTGGTCCCTGAGGGCCCCTGGGCTTCCCGTGCACTATCCCGGCAGAGCCTGTGCAGTGGGTACTGCACTGGGCAAGCTGCATCCAGCCTCTGCTGCAGAGCACAGCCACCGGCCCTAGTCACCCGCTTGCAGGGCCTCTGTCCCACTAACCCTCTGGCCAGCTCCAGAGAGGCCTCTTGCCCAGCACTACACCCCTGAGACAGCCGTGGGGTGTGGCTCCTGAAGGCAGGGCTGGTCCCAGGCTGCACTACTTGCACCTGGTTGGTGACGGGGTCTCCGTGGACTCTGGAGATGGCCGCCCACCTGCCTGCCTCGTGCCCAGACCTGTGGGTGTGCCTGCGGATGTCAGACAGGCGAGTTGGGACTTTGTACCTGAAACCAAGCGGGAGTCAGGAATGTGAGCCTAGAAACCAACTTCTGTCAGTGCCGCTAGAGGAGCAGCCAGCAGAGAGCTGGGAGGACATGCTAGATGTCCTCTTTCCCACCTGGGCAGGGCAGGACAGTGTGGCCCCCCCGTCCAGAGAGCCCAGTGCCTGACCCGCCCTCCTTTTGACCCCCAGCTCCTGCTCTTGGGGCTGAGGCTTGGGGGCGGGTGCACAGAACAAATCATGCCTAGGGGCAGGGCCAGCATCCACCTGCAGGTGGCAGGCTGGGCAGCGCAAGGCTGGACTGGACAGGCTCCTCCACGGCTCCTTGCCAGAGAGCATCCCTCATGACGACTCTGAGCCATGCTTATCCGTGGCACTGCCAGACCTCTCCATCACTTCAGCAAAGATCTCATGCCCAGAAAAACATGGGGTGCTTTCCAGCAAGGGGCAGGTAGCTCATCTTGCCACCCCTCTCTGGTCACCAGTGTCCCCATCCTCCATTTTGGCTGAGGGCTGGCTCTAGACTAGCACTGCAGGGACAGCTGGATATAGTGTGGCCCCGACAGAGACATAGGCTGCCCTTGGGAGGCCTAGCCAGGTGAAGGGCTACAGCCCCAGCCTTGGCTGTGTTTGAATCCTCAGCCCCTGCATGGTAGCCACCTTTCTTAGGAAGGAGTTTGTGCTGAGGGCCATAGGGAGCTGCCCAGGCGGGAGAGGCTGCAGCCCCGCGCTGGCCTGCTTCTTCTCCCTCTCTGCAAGGGCAGTCGGCATGGCAGGGATCCCAGAGTGGGAGGGCAGCCACTCCTGGGTCAAATCCCCTGGGCCTGTGCCCTCTGCCAGGGGCTCCATCAGAGCCACTCCAAGGGGCATGGAGAAGTCTGGACACTGCCCCCGCCCCGCCAGCCCCTGACCACTGGGCCAGCAGGAGCCTTGGGGTCTCGTCTTGGGGGAGCTGAGGAGGTCTGGGAGGGGGTCCAGGACATTCTGCAGTCTCCAGGCCCCAGGCAGAGCCTCAGAGGCCTGGGCCGCAGGAAGGGGAAAGGTGACGTCATTGCCGCCTGGAATCTGCTGTTTGGAGGCGTCGTCATGGAGACCGGAAGGCTCAGGGTGGGTAAAAATAGCAAACCCAAGAGGGTGTAAGTTCCAAGAACCGGGCCTGAAAAGAGAGGAATACATGTTTGCTGCTCGAGGCTGGTCGCAGCCAGTGGGAGGGGGCCGATGTGCTTCCGCTCACCGCCACTGCCAGCGCACACAGCTCGCGGCTGGGTGTCTCTGTCACCCCCTGGGTCCTGTCCCCCCTCAGGGTGTGGCCTGAAGACAGGCTCCCCGCAGGGGACATCAGCCAGCACATCCCTTTCCTTTGGACGGGCACAGCAGCCTCCTGGAGCAAAAGCAGCTCCGCTGGGACCTTCCTTTCCTTGGAAAGGGGAAGTGGCGGCCTGTGAGCTCGGCTTCCTGGCCCCTTCCCAGCCGACCGGCCTCCAGGCTGCCTCTGCAGGGCAGTGTGCAGAGCCATCTTTGCTCTGGCCTGTGTGCACTTTTCCTGCCCTGACTGGAACAAGGAGGGACTGTCGCATAGGAAAAGTGCCCTTCCACACTCCTCGCAGGGCAGTTTACTTCCCGGGAGTCAGGATCTTTCCCTCCACGCCAGGCTGGGAGAGGCCTGGCCCCGGCAATGCCAGCACACTGGCTGCACCACACTGCAGCTCCACGCCCTGGGCTCTACTGTGTCCTCATGGGCCCCCTCGGGCCCAGGCCACACAAGATGCAGCAGGAGGCACGAGGGCCCTGGGCCCCTCTCCCCATGGCCAGGGTGGAAGGAGCCCCGGCATCTCTGGACTGGGGCTGCCTCCCGAAGACATTTGTATCCCAGCACTGGCAGGGCCTTCCAGGGTGCAGGAGAACCAGGCTGGATAGTGTGGAATCTAGTCGCTGCTTCCTCCCAGGCAAGTCCAGGTCCAGTGACATGTGGCTCAGGACCTGAGGATGACCCAGGTGTGCTCAGCTGGGCCAAGACCCTGGGGAGGGGGCAGGTGAAATGCCATTTGGAGGGGAAAGCCCATCCCCGGAGAGGGTGACTGTCCACCCTGGCAACAGCCTGGGAGCCACTGCTCCCTGCCTCCCTGCCTCCTTCCTGAGACTTGGCCCTGGTTCCGGGCGCCAGGTCCTGGGTGTCTGGGAGGAGCTGCAGACCCTCCTGTTCTGCAGACACTATTGTCTTCTGGTTGGGGGTTGGGGCCGGGCAGGCACAATCCCCTCCCGGCAACACAGTCAGCGTAGCATAGGGGTCTCTCCATTCATGCCCGGACCTCCCTTGTCCTTCCCTCGACACAGTGTGGTGGCACCGGGAGTCTCTCTCAAGACCAGACGTCTCGTGGTTCGCCATGGTTGGTGGCTGGTGGTTGGCAAGGGGAAATGGAGCCCCACAAAGGGGGAGCTCGTTCCCCCAAGAAATAGCTCGCATGCCTTACGTAATGAGTGAGCTCACTCAGAGGGCCTGCCAGAGTGACGGCAGGGCGGGAGGGGCCTGCTCACTCAGGAACCAGCGAGGCGAGATTTAGGAGGCCAGGCAGTGGTGCCTGGAGGAGAGGGGGGCCTAGGGCTCACACAGGGGAGGGGGCTGCTGGCCAGCCTGGGGCCCAAAGGCAGCCAGGGCAGGGCCTGGGTCCTCCTGGGAGTGGGATAGTGGGAGGGAAGAGGGCCAGTGTGCTGTGGCCAGGCCTGCGGTGCAGGGCATGGCCACACTATCCTGGTCTCTCACTGCAGAGGTGCCTGGCCCACCCTGCTCCCCCCACCAGCCTGGCACCAGCAGGCCCATGATGTTAGAGGAGGGGCCCCTCCTAAGTCACCCAAGACCTCCCCAGAGCAGCTCTGAGAGCCCTGGAGCAGTAGGTAGATGAGGATCCTTTCCACCCAGCCCTGCTGGCCTCTGCCCTCCTCCACATCCATCCACAGAACAATTGGCCAGGGCAGATGCTCGCTGAGCATGGCCCTGGGCAGGACTGAGCCCCCCAGCCCTGTGGATCCCGGTCTGTACTTCCCTAGTAGAGACTCGGCCTCACCCCAGGCTCCCCCTCCTTGTCCTTCAAGGGTGTGCTGTGCCACCATTACCAGCCCCACAGCAGGCCAAACTCCAGGGGAACACCTGGGACTGGGCCAGGACAGCCAGTCCAGGCCACCCATCTCCTGGAGTAGGGAGCCTAGGTCCAGAAAGGAGAGGGGGCTTCTGGGAGGCTGCGAGGGGCTGTCCAGCACATCCTGGGGCCTGGGTGAGCAGCTCTTCATGGGCCCGTTTGCAGAGGTGAAGGAGGCCCCTTGCTGCTTGCTCCCAGGCAAGGGGCAGTTCCAGGGTTGGGTCTCTGGCCTGCACAGCACACATGGTCAGGGCCGTGTATGGAGAGGCTGGTAGCCCCCAGAAGGACCCTGGGTCTGCTCTGAAGGCGTGAAGCCAGAGAGGGAAGGGGTGGGGGCTGCTGGGAGGCCAGCGGGGGCAGACCCTCTGGAAGGGCGGAGGTGTGTCAGAGCAGGTGGGAGCAGGGCTGGGGCTGGGAGGCTGGACGCCCAGGCAGAATGTGCGGGTAGCTCTCAGAGCCTCGTCTGGCTGCCAGGAGGTAAAGTGGATGTGTCTGAAGGGCAGGGCCTGCGTGCAGGGACCCCTCTGTGCCTCTTTTTTTTTTTTTTTTGGTACTGGAGATTGAACTCAGGGGCACCTGACCACAGAGCCACATCCCCAGCCCTATTTTGTGTTTTATGGAGAGACAGGGTCTCACTGAGTTGCTTAGCACCTCGCCATTGCTGAGGCTGGCTTTGAACTCGCAATCCTCCTGTCTCAGCCTCCTGAGTTGCCAGGATGACAGGCGTGCGCCACTGTGCCTGGTGCCCTCCCTGTCTCCTGCTGCCCTTCCTGCCCTGAGGACCTGGGACTGCTGGGGGCAGGCCCACGATGCACACCCCGCCGTGTGCCCTCTTGGCAAAGCCACCTGCCAGTGCCCTGCTGTGGGCGGCCTGCTCTGGGCCCCCAGGTCCCCACTGGCTGCTGCCATGGCAGGCACTGACCGAGCTGAGCGAGCTGGTGTGACGAGTGGAAACAGGGTGGAACAGCCTGGCACCAGGGCTCCGGAGCTGTGGCCGTGAGTGCCACCCTTGTTCCTGAGCACCAGCAGCCTCAGCCCTGCCTCTGCAGCAGCCACCTGGAGCTGTGCTGCAGCACCGATGCTGCCCGTGCCCTGGCGTGCTCTCTGCGCACCGGTGCTACTAGCAGAGGGGCAGCAGGGAAGGCCCGGAGGTGCCCATGGTGCACAGGCCCGGGCCTGGGTCTCCAGCCCCTCTGCCCTCTGTTGGCCCCACGTCTTGCACATGACCTCCTCAGCTGGCCTTGGGCCCTTGCCTGGCACAGTGCCGCAGGGCACAGCTGAGGCGGCCACTCTGTGATCTGCATGGCATGGCCGGAGCCCCAGGCAGGCCGGGGCCAGCTAGGTGCACATTCCAGAGCAGCACAGGACGCTCTGGGGCACAGGGTCCAGAGGACGGGGTGCGGCCGCAGGGCAGGGTCTCGGTTCAGCATGCAGCTTCTCTAGCCTGGCCTTGCTGAGTGTCCTGCTGGCTGACCACAGGCCACAAGCTGGACTGCTCAGGGAGGGGCCCTCATTCCCTCTCATTTTATTTCTCCTGATGCTACACCTTCAGCTTCTGAGGCCCCTGTACCAAAAAAAAAATGGGGGCTGGACAGGGGTCTCCCACAGGGGAAGGGATCCAAGAGCCAGCTTTGCCTCCCCAGCCAGTCCTGGGCCAGGCCCCGATGCACCCTTGCTGTGGTCCAGAGGTGGGGCTGGCAACCATCTGACCCCTGGGGTTACTCAGGGCCCTGTTTGGGCCCACAGAGTCCAGGCCCGTCATCACCCCACCGGGCTTTGTCCAGCAGCTGAGGCTGGGCCTACCCTTGGCAGGAGGCCTCTAAGGAGTGGGCAGACAAGAAAGGGGGCTCTGCTTTTCCTCCTTCCTGCTCCCAGGAAGCGGTAGGTGGCTGCTGGACAGGAGGGACCCCTCAAGGTGCTGCTGCAGTGGGAGTAGGCGGGAGCTGGGTCCGGGGCTGGGCGGAGTGGTCAGCTGCCAGCCAGCTCCTGCTGCAGCGTTCTAGGCTCACTCTCTGGTTCCCACTGGCCACAAGGGCAGGACTCTCCATGGGCAGCCCCTTGGATGGGTGCCCCGTGCAGCACCTGCTACGTTTCACCCAGCTGATCCCAGGAGGCAGGTGTGGGGTACATGTGGGTTGGTGGGACCAATAGGTGATCCTGACCGGCCCAGCTCTGGGACCGCCCCAGAGGGGCCGATGCACACTCAGAACCACCTAGGCGAGTAGCCCTTGAATGGACCATGTGGCCGGCCTCTCAGAAACTCCCACTATGGGAGAAAGAAACAGCAAGGAGCCGGGCATGGTGGCCATGCCTGTGATCCCAGACTGCACTCAGGAGGCTGGGGCAGGAGGATGGCCAGTTCAAGGCTAGCCTGGGCAACTTAGTGAGACTCAGTCTCAGAATAAAAAACAAAAGGGCTGGGGATGTGTCTCAGTGGTAGAGCACCCTTGGGTTCAATCCTCAGTACCAAAAATTAAAAAATTTAAAAAAATTTCCAAGTACCATGTCAGCTACATCCAAGAACTTTGACAATTTTTGTTATTGTTCAATTTAAAGCATTTTGTGATTTCAATTTTTATTTTTTAATTGATTTATTCAAAGTATATTTTGTCTTGCCCCATTATGGTGGGTTTTTTTAGGGGGGCTGGGGGTACTGGGTATTGAACTCAGGGGCCCTTGGTCACTGAGCCACATCCCCAGCCCTATTTTGTGTTTTATTTCGCCTGGCACAGTGGCACACGCCTGTAATCCCAGCACTTAGGGAGGCTGAGACAGGAGAATCGCGAGTTCAAAGCCAGCCTCAGCAACAGCGAGGCACTAAGCAACTCAGTGAGACCCTGTCTCTACATAAAACACAAAATAGGGCTGGGGATGTGGCTCAGTGGTTGAGTGCCTCTGAGTTCAATCCTGGTACAAAAAAAAAAAAATAGAGACAGGGTCTCACTGAATTGCTTAGCACCTCGCCTTTGCTGAGGCTGCCTTTGAACTTGCAATCCTCCTGCCTCAGGCTCCCAAGCCCCTGGGATTACAGGTGTGTACCACTGTGCCTGGCTCTTTGTCTTGTTTTGTCATGGGATTATGACAAACTTCATTTTCCTTATTTATTTTCAGTTTAGAGTTCTGGTTTCTTTATTTGATTCTTAGCAATGAAAACCAGTTGCCTTGTATGCACAAAGCCCTGGTTCAATCCCCAACACCAAAACCAAACCAAACCAAACCAAAACAAACAAACAAACAAAAACCCCAAGGAAAACCAGATATACAGATAAAAGGCACAAAAAGGACCCCAAAAGTTGGGACCGTCCCAATGTATCTGCAGGGCTGCCCGAGACCCTGCTTGTGTGCCCCTCCGTCTGGAGCCTCAGGCCCACCTCCTTCAGTTCTTCCAGCCAGTCTTTCCTGTCATGTCTCTAGGGTACATGCTCTTGCTGCTCTTTGAGGTATGGTGAGATGTTACTGAGGATGGAAGCTCGGCCTTTCCCCGTTGTCTTCCTCTCTACCTTACTTTCTTTTCTGTCTTCCCAAATCAACAATTTCATAGGTGGGCGCGGTGGCGCACGCTTGTAATCCCAGCACTTAGGGAGGCTGAGATAGGAGAATGGCGAGTTCAAAGCCAGCCTCAGCAACGGCGAGGTGCTAAGCAACTCAGTGAGACCCTGTCTCTACATAGAACACAAAATAGGGCTGGGGATGTGGCTCGGTGGTCGAGTGCCCTGAGTTCAATCCCCGGCACCAAAAGAGAATTTCCTTTTTGTTTTTCTTGAGGTTAACTTTTGCCTTGCTTTCTTTTTCCATCTGCTGAGTTTCCCAGGCCACAGGTACTCCCTACCTCCTCTTCTAACAGGTGCTCCACACAGTCTACCCAGGGACCTATATTCCACTGGCTCCGGGTTTTGTAGGGGCTCTCTATCCTGCCTTTGTCTGTCTTGCTGTTCTTTGGGCTCCACGTCAGGGCTCATGGGCAGGTTTTTCCACGTCCTCTTCATGGACTGGACAGCCCATGCTGGCCTTATCTGCCAGACCTGAGCAGACCCGAAGCTACCCTGGGATTTCTGTTGGCTGTCTACTCCCCATTCAGGCTCACAGTTACTCAGGCCAGCTCTTCTGTATTTCTAGCATCCTTCTGTGCGCAGGTTCATGGAACACTTGGACACCATCTCTTTTACACAGTGTATCTGTCTTAGGACTGTGCTTGGACTAAGAGGGCTCCCTGCCACCTTGCCTGGAGGGGGGCACATATGTAGTGTCCCCCTGTCTCCTCAGGCCTCACACTCATAGCCCCACAGGAGGCCTACCAACAGCCGTGGGTAGGGTCCGCTCTGCAGCTTATGCTTACCAGGCTCCAACAGAGAGCTCACAGACAATTCATGCCTTCTCACACTAGATATATATGTATATGTACATATTTTTCAAAATTATATTTCAACACAATCTTGAGCATACAGGAATGTTGCAAGAACAGCATGGGAACCTGTCACCCACAGTGCTTTTGAGGTTAGTGGCCAATATGCTGCTCTACCACACCCCAGAACAAAGATTCCTCTTACATATGCACGGGACAGGCAGGGCAGGGATGCGGGGATCCAGGCCTGTGCAGGGCTTGCCGCTGACGCAGTAACGTCCCTTGCAGTGGAGAGATCAGCCTCCTTGGGTTCACATGTGGCGCCAGATTACTCTGTCTTGTCTCCATCAGTTCAGAACATTTCTGGCCTTTCCCTGACTGCAGTGACCCTGGCCCCTTTGAAGGTTCTGGACCAGGCCTCCTGGGGTAGGTACCTGTTGGCTTTGTCTGAGGTGCCATCACAGGAGGGTGAAAGGTGTGTGTCTTTGGTGGGTGAGTCACGGAAGTGGGCCGGGTCCATGAGCCCACCCCATCAAGTGTCCTGTGGCCACCTGGACAGGGTCCACTGGGGCTGCACAGTTGAGTGACATCTGCCAGGGTCTGTGGTCGGAGCCTGCTGATTTGGCCAGGGGGAGCCCCTGCAAGCCAGCTCTGTGTCCTCTGCAGGTGTGCCCTTATTCTTGGGCCCCTGCCTCTTGCTTGTCCACACTTGCCCTGGCCCATGGGGCTGGCTATTTCCCTGCAGAGCCCTGGCTGCCTTCAGAAGGGAAGGCAAAAGGCAGCCTATGAGTCCTGCTGTAGTAAGGACTTCCTCTGGTGTCCCTTCTCTGGTGCACAGAGCTGGGGATGGTATGTATGTTTGCACAAACACACGTTCACGTCTTGGTTTTGTTTATAAGTAGGGACCTGAGAGCTCACAGTTGTGGCCAATTCCAACCCAACACTGTAAGGCTTATTTTTCTCTTTCTGTATTAAAATACATGTGTGTGTGTGTGTGTGTGTGTGTGTGTGTGTGTGTATGGGTTTTTTTTGACGGACATGATATGTTTATTTCACTTATTTATCTGTACGTGGTGCTGAGGATCGAACCCAGTGCCTCACACATGCTAGGCAAGTGCTGTGCCACTGAACCACAACCTCAGCCCTCTCTTTCTGCATTTTTTTGTTATTTTTATTTTTATTTTTAGTTGTAGATGGACACAATACCTTTATTTATTTATTTATATGTGGTGCTGAGGATTGAAACCAGTGCCTGCCAGGCACGCACTCTACCACTGAGCTACAGCCCCAGGCTGTCTTTCTGTATTTTTAATGTCCATTTCTAACAGTGAGAAATCTGGCCCTGGTCACCCTTTATGCATTTGATCACCCCCAACATGAAATCAGTTGCACGGCTGCCATGATGGGCCCCGGCCTAGGGGCTGCCCCTGGGAAAGGAGCTGTGTGCTCTGGTCTCTGCCTGCTGGGCGGGCAGCTCCGCACCTTGGGGCTGGCTCTTTTTCTCCCTTGCTGCTTTGGCCCCCACCTGTGCTTCCTGGGATCACTTGCTGTTAAATCTCGGTCTGAAGATCTGGTGGGACCCAAACTAGTCTTTTCTCAATTTTTATGAAGCTCATGTTACTTGAGCAATCTTTTCTTCATATTTGAAGTGGACAATGGTAGTTTGCTCCTGGCTGCTACCTGTCTCTTCCTTCTGCATCCCAAGGAGTGGGTGGGGTCTGTAACTGGGTTGTCAGTGTCCCACACAAGAATAGAAGCCACATGGGCCAGAACCTGGTTCCTTTCCAAGGGTGCAGCACCTGGCTCACATCCGCAGGGTGCTTATGGAAGATGGAACAAATGTGTCACCAGCTGCCCAAGCTTACTGACATGGCAAGGCTTGAGCGGCAGGGGCCCTGCCTCTGTCTGCAAGCTGGGGTTTCTGGTGGCAGGCACCAAGCCAACCCCACCCCACCCCCAACGTGGCCGTGCCTGTGGCCTGGATCCTCCACTTCTCGTGTGGTGGCGTGGCCTATGGCATGAGCAGGCCACAGGCAGAGCAGCTGCAAGTAGGGGTGGAGGAGGGAAGGCCAGCAGGCAGAGCTCCCGGGTGCAAGGATAAAGCAAGACCCTGCTGGCCCCATGCCAGCAGCTCTGGCCTCCGTGGGCCATTGGGCTGCTCAGGAAATGCCAGCATCTTGGAGCAGGAGGCCTCAGAGACCAGTCTAAGGCCTTGCCCGCCCTGTTGCCCAGGGCCCTTCAGCTGGATCAACCGCGCCCACACGCTCCTGTGCCCAGCCTCTCTACTCTCCTGCATACCCATGGCTGCTTCACGGCTTCTGCAACTTGCTGGTCCCTGGCCTGAGCCTGCAAAGCCAGAGGCACCAGGACTGCAGCATCTGTATGGGCTCTGGCCACTGGAGACCATCCTCAGGGGCCTGCTGAGGCAAGAGAACCAGAGGAGCTCCTGGATAGATGGGAGACTTGTCCCAGCCAGCTCTGATTCTAGTTATCTTCTTTGAATTACAATGTATTTTTTCATTAGTGGGTATTGAACCCAGAGATGCTGTACCACTGAGCCACATCCCCAGCCCTTTTCTAATTTGTAATTTTTGAGACAGGGTCTCACTAAGTTGCTGAGGCTGGCCTTGAACTTGCAATCCTCCTGCCTTAGCCTCCTGGGTAGCTTGCACTATAGGTGAGCACCATTGCATCCATCTTCCCGAGCTGTATGGAATTCAAATCTAGACGGAAGGAGATGGCTCCGCTAAGAGCCATGTTAACTTTTGGGGGATCTAAACATGGGCCAACAAAACCATCTCCAAGAAAACAAATAAGTCCCTTTTCTTGTTTTGAAAATACCCGCTTTCAGGAAACAATTGTCAGTTTTCTTACATGTGAGCACAGTGAGATGCCTTGTGGTGGGGATTAGGGACTGTTGGGGCCACCAGTGTAGGGGGAGTGGCAACTATGTGACAAGAAAGGATGATCCCCAGGCTCCTGCTGGGCCAACACAGGGAACTGGGGGTGGGCTCCTGTGCTTGGTGGGAAGCCATCCAGTTTTCAGACTCAGAACTGCACCCTAAATCTCGAGCCCTGACTTGGTGTCAACTACTGGTCTTGGCCGTCCAGACACCTGCCCGTGGCATAGGGCAACTGAGGCCTGCCCAGGGATGCTTGCTAATGCCCCAGGGCAGGAGCTGTGCCCCAGGACTGCTGGTTTCAGGTCCTTTCCAGCTTCCACGGGGGAGAAGAGATCTCCAGGCTGAAATGAGCATGGCTCTCATACCTCTGTTCAGCTCTGAGAGCCTCTCTCCACCGTCTCCCAGAGCCTGGGCCCGCTGAGGGCCTGGTCTTGTGGGAAAAGGCACCACTGTCGGGTTGGACAGTCCTTTGGTCTCGGGTGAGCAGAGCCAGACCCATATACCCTTGCACTGCATGCGGTCTTGTCTGGGGCCACCTGACAGCCTGTTCAGCTTTGCTCCCTCCTGGCCCTTTCTGGCTTGTCTCTTCTACAGTGTGGCCTGTGTGGAGGGATGACAGGTGCTGTCTCATTCTAGTCATAGCCTGGGTGTCTGACAGATGCACAAAACAGCAGTTCTGCTATTCAGGCTGCAGAATGAGGGTCTCATTAGCTGCTGGCTTGAGACACACTGAGGCTGAGTTCCTGGGGCTGGCCTGGTGGTGACTGGCTAGTGGGTGCCTCAGGGAGAGGCTGTGCTGGTGACCACAGGGCTTGGCTCTCTGCAAACACAGCCAAGTCCCTATGGAGCAGGGAGATTCCTGCACTGGGACCAGGGGCAGGGGATGCCGCTGGCTGTGTGTTGGGAGCCAGTGCCCTGGGTGGTCCATGCTGTCTGCCAATCACGGGTGCGATGGGTCTTCCTGCATCTTGTTTTCTTCAGGTCAGGTCCAGTCGTGGTGTCGGGTTCTACAATCCTAGATCCTAGCATGTGTAGTGTCCCCACATTGTCTCAGTGTGGCATTCCTTTCTGTGTTGGATCCCAGGTCCTAGTCCTATGTGGACCAAGTGTTAGGTGGCATCCTGCTGTGTGTGGAAATCCAGCATGTGCTTTGGGCGTCCTGGTGGTGTATGGACCCCAGGGTGAGCTGCGTAGTCTCCCCCTCCAGTGGGGACCCTGTGGTGTACCCCGTGGCGTCCCCGTCGTGCCGCGTGGGGACCCCCGCAGTGTTTCACGACTTCCCCTTCGGGTGGGGCCCTTGGAACTTGTCCCGTGGCAGACCCCTTGAGTCAGGGGTCCCAGCGTGTGTCGCAGGGCGACCTGTCCAGCAGAAACCCCGGGACCTGCGGTGGCGGCTGCGCAGACCAGCCTCGGGCCGCCCCTCAGTTGGTCTGCGGTTGTGGCGGGAGCCCTGTGGGTTTCTGGGCCTCGGGGCGGCTGCGGGACGGGCGCCTTCCCAGCCGCGCAGGAAGCGGCCTCGGCCGGAAGGGGGGCCCCGGGCGCCGTCGCCGACAGCGGCCTCCGGTGGGCGGGGTCGAGGGGCCGAGCAGGGCCGACCTCCGGGCGGGCGGGCCCGAGCGCAGCCGAGCGCAGCCGAGCGCAGCCGAGGTGCGGGTGGGCGGGGCCAAGCTCGGACGAGTCCCGGCCGGGCGCAGCCGAGCGCGGCCGAGCGGAGCCGAGCCCGGGCGGGGGAGCGCGCGTTCCTGGAAGAGCCGGCCGGCGGCGGGTCGCATTCTTGGCCGGCGCTCGGGCCGAGGCGGACGCACGGCAACAAACAGCGCGGGGGCGGGGCGGCGCGGGGCGGGGCGCGGCGGCGCGGGGCGGGGCGGCGCGCGGCGGCGTGAGCTCAGCGCCCGGCGCTCAGTCCGAGCCGGAGCGAGCCGCCGGGAGGATGTGCGCCGAGCGCGCCGAGCCCCGCGCCGCCGCCGCGCTCTGAGGCCGCGGGCCAGAGGCGCCTCCGCCGCCCCGGGAGCCGCGCGCGCGGGCCGGCGGGCGTCCGGGAGCCGGCGGGCGGGCGGGCGGCCGGGGGCCGGCGCGGGCGCGACGCGGCCGGCCAGCGCCGCCGGGACGAGCCGGGCGGGCGCCGCGCGGTGGGAGGAGCGGGGCGGCGGCGGCGCGCCGCGCGAGGACGGCCCGGCGGGCCCCGCGCCCGCGCCCCCGCTCCTCCCGGGCCCCTCGGCCTCGGCCGCCGCGGCGATTCGCGCCTCGCGGCGCCGACACCTGCCCGCGCGCCCCCCGCGAGCCCCGGGCCCGCGAGCGTTGGCGTTGGCGTTGGCGGCGCGCGCCGGGGCATGCCCCGCGCCTAGAGCCCGGGGGGCGCGCGGGGGGCGCGCGGGGGGCCCGGGCGGCGGCGGGCGCGGCGCGGGGCGCGTGGATGTGGCGCCGGGCCCGGGCGGCGGCGGGCTCCAGCGGCGGGACCCCTTCGCCCCGCCCGCCTTCGCCTTCGCGCCCCCGGGCGAGGCCGAGGCCGCGGCCGTAATCGGCCGGGAGCCGGCGGCTGGAGGCGGCCGGGGCCGGGGCCGCGGGCGCCGCCGGGGCGCGCGGGGCGGCGGCGGAGGCCGCGGGGGCCCAGGCGTGCGGGAGCGGGAGCGGCCCGGGGAGCCCGAGCGCGCCATGGAGGCGGCGGGCGGCCGCGGCGGCTTCCAGCCGCACCCGGGGCTGCAGAAGACGCTGGAGCAGTTCCACCTGAGCTCCATGAGCTCGCTTGGCGGCCCGGCCGCCTTCTCGGCGCGCTGGGCGCAGGAGGCCTACAAGAAGGAGAGCGCCAAGGAGGCGGGCGCGGCCGCGGTGCCTGCGCCGGTGCCCGCGGCCGCCGAGCCGCCGCCCGTGCTGCACCTGCCCGCCATCCAGCCGCCGCCGCCCGTGCTCCCCGGGCCCTTCTTCATGCCGTCCGACCGCTCCACCGAGCGCTGCGAGACCGTGCTGGAGGGCGAGACCATCTCGTGCTTCGTGGTGGGCGGCGAGAAGCGCCTGTGCCTGCCGCAGATCCTCAACTCGGTGCTGCGCGACTTCTCGCTGCAGCAGATCAACTCGGTGTGCGACGAGCTGCACATCTACTGCTCGCGCTGCACGGCTGACCAGCTGGAGATCCTCAAAGTCATGGGCATCCTGCCCTTCTCCGCGCCCTCGTGCGGGCTCATCACCAAGACGGACGCCGAGCGCCTGTGCAACGCGCTGCTCTACGGCGGCGCCTATCCGCCGCCCTGCAAGAAGGAGCTGGCGGCCAGCCTGGCGCTGGGCCTGGAGCTCAGCGAGCGCAGCGTCCGCGTGTACCACGAGTGCTTCGGGAAGTGCAAGGGGCTGCTGGTGCCCGAGCTCTACAGCAGCCCCAGCGCGGCCTGCATCCAGTGCCTCGACTGCCGCCTCATGTACCCTCCGCACAAGTTCGTGGTGCACTCACACAAGGCCCTGGAGAACCGGACCTGCCACTGGGGCTTCGACTCCGCCAATTGGCGGGCCTACATCCTGCTGAGCCAGGACTACACGGGCAAGGAGGAGCAGGCACGCCTGGGCCGCTGCCTGGACGACGTGAAGGAGAAGTTTGACTACGGCAACAAGTACAGGCGGCGGGTGCCCCGGGTGAGTGTCCCAGGCCTGGTAGCTGGGAGGCGGGCTCCGGTCAGGGCTCTCCTGGGTTGGGCCTCTGCTTCTGCTCTGCCTTCCTGTCTCAGGGATTTGTTTTAAGGAAATTTGGGGCAGTGTCCGTGCCCCTGTTGATGGGGCTCCACAATCTAGGAGGAAGGTCCTCCTCCCTGGTGGGCTTGTCCTCAAGGCTGGCCTGAATGGAAGCTCGGTGGCCAGGCCTGCTGAGTGGAAAAACCTCCCCCAAGCCCTCAACCATGGCCTGGATAGTTTGGGCCTTGGCCAGTCCCACAGAGAGGTTCTGAAAAGCCCAAGGAACTGGACCTCAGGCCCAGGTCTCCATGGGGCCCCGATGGGGCGTTCAGACAGGATTGGGGTGAAGTCTCCCAGACCTACAGGGGTGCCTGCCCTCGGTCCCAGGCGAGCAGCCTGATTTGATCCCCAACTCCTCTAAAGACTTGCAACAGGGACGCAGAAATGAAGTGATGACTGTGGCCCTGTGCCCCGAGTCCCAGGTTGTGAGGCCCAAGGTCTCTCCCTGGAACACAAGGCTGGTGTGCATGGCTGCCCATTGGGCCCGGTTTGTGTTGAGGTTCTGGGCAGCTCTTGGCTACTAGACGCTGAAACCGTTTGCTGGGTCCCCAGGAACTTCCTAGAGCACACGTCCTGAGTGTGTGTAACTTTTAAGTGTCCTGGCTTATTAAACCGCACAGGCAGGATGCTGCACTGGCTCAGCTATTCTTGGGAGGCCTAATTAATTCAGCTATTGCATCAAACTTTTTTCTAAATCTGTGAATAGATGCTGCAGCCCGGTTTTCTCTGGGCGCCCCTCCAGCAGAGTGTCAGAGTTGTGGGGGGAGGGGCCCTGAAGAGGGCCTGCGAGAGCTTGTGTGCTCTGCGTTGTGTGTTGGGTGGCGGGTGGTGCTTCTGCCCTGGCGAGGCCAGCCCCCAGGTGCGCTGCCTGCAGCCCCAGCAGGCTGGCCAGCAGGCTAGTGGCTCTTCATTTCAGATGGAGAGTTGGCTGTGGAGTTCCCTGCAAGCAGAGTCCATCTGTTTGGGGTGCCTGCACCCTCACCAGTCTGAGTAGTCCGAGGACGCCACGTGTGCGGGCCGCTGGGGTGGGCCCTGCTGTGGCAGAGCTGCTGACTGGCAAGGCCCAGCGTGCTGGGCAGGCTTCACTGATTTCCAGAGTGGGAGTGAGCGGGAGGGAGCCAGAGGTCTGTCTGGGCAGGGCGTGGCTGTGTTTGTTTTTGTTGACTCTGGGTCGGGTGTGTATTTGTGGTCTGTCTTCCTCGGTTTTGCAGGGCCAGCAGGGTCCTTCTGGTCTTTGCCTGGAGATGGGCTGCGAGTCTCCTCTTGTGGCCAGCCCTGAGGTTCTGATTGAAAGGGTTCTCCGGTGCGGGGAGGGCCGGTGCTGCTGGGTGGGAAGGAGGCTGGCACCCTGGGCCTTGGTCACAGGGATGAGGCCTGGACCGCTCTCCTGGGGTCATGTGAGGATGGTTTGGAGGCATCCTTCCCCGTCAGCGCTCTCCCTGGCAGGGCTCAGGCACTTCATTTACTGGTTTAAGAGAAATTCCTCAAAATAAAGACGACCCTGGAGTGACTGGGGTTTCCAGGCCTGTGACAGCCCTGCCCTGCTCAGGCAGTGGTGGCCTGGGCCTGGGCGGCTGCTGCATGCTTTCCTGATGAGGGAGGGAGGCAGGCAGGCAGGCAGGCAGGCTGGCTGCCCCTGGTGGGGTGCTGCCAGCCTGCATGCCCCTTGCTTTCAGCCCAGAGCTTCCTTGACTCTATGACCTATGGTTGGGGGTCCTCCTGTGCAGACCACTCCATGTCCCCCCACAGCCTCGTGGTGCTTGTCTGTGTAGCTGGGTGCCGTGTGGAAAGGGGGTCCTGTTTAGGGGTGTGGACTGAGGTTGAGCAGATCCCGCCTGCGCTGGAGGGAGGCCTCTGCACTGCCCTCCCTGCGGCCCCTCCCACCTGCCTCTGGGAAGCCTGCTCGTGGGATATGTTTTGATTTCTTCACTTCCTTTATAGCGTATTTTAATATTTTTGATCTACTGAGGAGGAGGGCAGGAGGAACAAGGAATGTACTGGAACTCTCTGCAGAGCCTGCAGCTCCTGCAGACCTGGGCTGCTGACAGGCGTGAGCTTGAAACTCCTTCCTGGTGGTAGTGGAGGTGGGCGCATGGGGCTGGGTCCCCGCTTCTCTGCCCGGGTGGGGGAGGCTGCCTCAGCCTGCCTGCCTTGCCACAGCCTGGCTGAGGTGGTGCTGTGGTTGCTGTGGTCCACTGGGGAGGGGTGTGGGGTTCCAGCTCTGAGCCCAGCCCCATGCAGGCAGCTGTGCCAGGAGCCTGGGCACGTTGTTGGTGCTGTGACAGTGTTTAGGGCTGGTGGTGCTCCACGGTGACAGAGCTGCCCACTCTTGTCTAGTGCTGGTCAGGCCCAGCTTCCTGCTGGCATGGCTCAGAACATGCAGGCTCCCGGGTTCTCAGTAGCCACTTGTAGGGCTCCCTTGTCCTTGGATGTGTCCTGCAGGGAGTCTGTCCAGCTGAGGAGCCTCTTGGGGTTGGTCTTGCGTTCCTCTTCTGTTCCTCACTGGCAGTGTGACCTTGAGCGTGTTGCTTAACCTTTCTGGTGCACTTTCTTTGTGTGTAAGTGGAGGCCACTACTTTCTGGTCTTGGGCGACAGGTGTTGCAGGCAGGACAGGTTGCTTGCTTGCTGCTGGCACATGGGGTGACGGGAGGCACCTCCCCACCGCCGTCCCCACCGCTCTGCCTGGCGGATCCCTCTTCCTGCTGTCTTCCCATCAGTGTAGACTGCTGTCTGTCTGGAAGAGAGACAGCGGGGGCAGTGTGTGCTGCCACCTGGCTTGCTGCCTGGGATGTGGCTGCTGGCCCACGGGCTGCTGTGCTGCAGCCCAGGGCTGCCCTCCCGGGCTGACAACAGGACACCGTGCATGCAGTGCCCGCCTGGGGCCAGAGGTGCTCTGCTGCGTTGCCTGATGCGGGGGCTGTGAGCACCTGGTGAGAGCTGGGCTCTTGGTCACTGTACCCGTGTCCTTCCAAGCCAGCTTCCTGACGGGACCAGTCATGTGTGGTTGTCAGTGTTGGTTGTTGGTGTGGCTGATAGGCATAGAGGGGGCCGCAGTGCGGATTGTCTGAGTTCCTCAGGCTGGACATTTTTGCCCATGTGTCTTGGTGCCCTTCCCTGGCCCCAGGCAGCATTTCAGTTGGTGACTGGCCAGGCGGCAGCCCCAGCCAGCGCTGAGTCCTGAGCAGCCTCTTGCTCCTCAGCTGAGGCTGCGGTGGGCAGGCTGGCGTGGTGAGGCGCCCATCTGCCACCTGGATCTGCGCTTACCTGCATCACCTCCGCAGGGTGGCACTGTGAGCGGGCTCTGGGTCAGCTTCCTTGGCACTCTGGGGTTTGGAAGGGGGTGTGCCTCTGCCCTCACTCTGAGATTGGGCCCTGGCCCAGGAGCCCCTGCAGGAGGAGGGGCCTGTGGGTCTGGTCTGGTCACCAGCTGAGGGCTCCAGAATGAAGTCCAGCAGTGTCTTTTCAAAGGGAGGACAGTGGCTTGAGAGTGGGCTCAGGGCTCAGCCTGCACCTGGGAGCCATCGGCACACAGCAGGGGAGGTATGGGGCCAGCGTTACCCTTGCCTGCCCACTCACGTGGGCACCCTGGGTCACTTCTGCAGGGAGCAGAGCCATGCATAGGTCCTCCTGCAGGCATGGTCCACCAGTTTCTAGGACGCTTGGGGAGCTATGTTCCCTTAGCCTCTGGGGCAGCAGGGTGGTGGAGTATCCCTACCTCTGTCCCCTGCTGTCCCCTTGGAGTCTCTGTTGGCCTGGGTTTCGGGGAGTAAGGTCATTGGCAGCTCCGTGGCGTCTAGGTTCCCAGCCTCCTGCAGCCAGTTTGTGTAATGTCTGTCTGAAGTGTCGCGCAAGAGCAGACAGGATGTGGAGCCTGGGGAAGTCTGGGTGAAGTGTGAGCCGGCCCCGCCCGGAGCCGGGTGTGGGGCGCCCGGCCCAGGTCAGAGCCGCACGTCTGAGCCACACGGCTGCCCGCAGGGCTGGAGGCGGCAGTTCCGGGGCCTGCGCGCCCTCGCTGTCTGGCGGGAGGTGTCCGGGCCACTGGACTCTGTGGCAATAATGTGTCTCTTTCTAAGGATTGCGAAAGCTTAGGGAGGGTTTCTCCACTGGAAGAGTTATGCAAGTTTCAACTGCAATGTGTTTTAAAAGTTTCTTTGTTTTGAGTCAAAATACAGAGGCTGGGTTACTTCCGGGAGAGGGGAGAGCTGCGAGAAGGAGCCCCAAGTTCTGACTGCTAGCCCTTGGGGAAAGGGTAGGTGGGAGCAAAGGGGCCTGTGGGTGGGCACTCCAAGGGCCCTGGCCTTACCTGCAAGGTCGGGAGCCAGCTTTGGCTGGCATCTGTCCTGCAGCCCAATGTGGTCACTAACTCTCTCCTCTGACTTCGTGATCTCCGTGAGGCTGTCCCGGCTCTGGAGAGGTGCTGCGTGTGCCGAGGTGGTGCAGCAAGGGCTCTGGACCCTGGGCACCCAGGGCCTGGTGAGCGCCCCAGTGTGCTTCCAGGGGCAGGGCGGCAGAGTCCTTAGCCTCAGACCCACCCATGCTGGCTTCATCTCTAAAACTAAGGACCAAGCTTCAGGTGAACTGTAAGTGGGCTGTGGAGAAGGGCCAGAGTGGACAGGCATGTCCTGGCCTGCAGGTGACCTGTGTGTCCCTGCGTTGCTCTGGCCTTTGCTAGAGGGACCCATTCTTTGGAGTCTATTTTTTTTTTGGTACCAGGGATTGAACTCAGGGGCACTCGACCACTGAGCCACACCCCCAGCCCTATTTTGTGTTTTATGTAGAGACAGGGTCTCACTGAGTTGCTGAGCGCCTCGCCGTTGCTGAGGCTGGCTTTGAACTTGCGATCCTCCTGTCTCAGCCTCCCTAAGGGCTGGGATTACTGGCGTGCGCACTGTGCCCGGCTTCTTTGGAGTCTTGTTCCTTTGGGTGGAAGCAGGTAAAGGGGCCTTGGCACCAGGCTGGGCGACAGCTGGGACCGTCGTGGCATTGGCTTTTTATCTTCTCTAACTTAACTTTCTTGGCTTCTAAAGATCTAGAGTGCTGTGGTTGTAGTGTCCACGGGCAGTCGAGGTGTGGGTTTCTGTCAGTGCAGGGCTGGGGGTGGGTGGTCGCAGCTGCGTCCTAGTTCTGGGGCTGGAACGAGCAGGGCCGGGCGCTCGCTGTGAGGGCTGGCAGCTCCGCCTTCGCGGCTGGAGGAGGAAGGTTGGCGGCCCTCAGGAGTGAGCCGAGGTCTTCCTGCGGTGGCCTTCCCTCGCCCCTTCTGTGTTTGGAAGGAAGCAATTCACTCAGGTTGGATGTGGGGACGTGGCCCTGGCTCCCTGTCGAGTGCTCAGATGGCTCTGGAACGTTCCACTTGGCTGGCAACTGAACGCTGGTGCTCTTTCTTCCCAGCCTTGTCTCCCGGCTGTGGCTTCCACTGGGACTTCCACAGGTCACTGTGGAAGCAGCAGCTGGTTGGCAACATCCCCGAGATTCCCTCCCACTGTGATGCTTGTCTCTGGGCGGCATGGCTCAGCCTGGTGGCCTTGGCGATCCTGGGCATAGGAGGCTGGCTCTGAGGGGACCCAGCATCACCATTGTCCCCAGGATCTGCAAAGCTGGCTTCACACCAGGGCCCGAGGGAGGTGAGGGTGTCTTGTGGAGCTGACCAGATGTTGGTGTGGTCTTTTCCCCCAGGGTGTCCCGTGAGCCACATGTGTGAGGTGACCATACGGGCTGCCAGGACAGTCAAGTGGAGGTGCCTGGGGAGTGCCCAGCAGGTGTCCCACGGTGCCAGGTGGCAGCTCGCTGTTCTGGCCACACTGCCTCTGTCTGGAGCATCCCTGGTGACACCGTGGTTCCTCAAAGCCATGCTGCCGGGTCACATGAGCATCTACTGAGGCCACCTCTGTGCCACAAGGGGCCGCTGCTGCCGCCAGGGGTCCTGCTGAGGACTGTGCTCTGTCCACAAGGAAGTCTCCACGCTCAGTGCAGGGCGTGCTGCCTCCCCTTGGACGCCCTCAGCCTGTGCTGGCCGGCGAGTGTGCACAGGGACACTAGTTCAACTGTTGGGACGGCGGGCTGCGTGGGTCCCACCCCAGAGTAGCATGGAAGTGACTGGATTGTGTCTCTGCCTGTCAGCAGAGAAGTGCTTGGTTTGTTTGACAAGCAGGGCCGATGGGGTCCCATGTTGGGACACCCCTCTTTGAGGTGCAGGCTGGCTGGACACCCAGCTTGGCTTACAGGATGTGGGAGAGCATCTGGCCAGGGGCCACTGTGGCACTGAGACTCTGCTGTCCTCAGGCCTGAGAGCAGTTCTGCTGCCCCGTGTGTGTGGGCCCCAGAAGTGTCTCTGGCCAGGTATGCTGTGCTAGTCACCTGGTGGTCTTCACTTGGTGCAGCCCGTGATGTCAGGGCCTGGGGGTGGGCATCCCTGGCCCTTGCCCTGCTGGCCCCAGGAAGTTTTGTGAGCAGAACTGGGCCTTGTGCTCCTTAGGAGGAAGCACACCCATCTTGGCAGGTAGATTGTTCTCGTGCTTCCAGTGGCCCTGGGGGGAGTGGGCAGGCCCCTGCGCTGGCTGCAGCACGTAGCCCACCCTGGCACCTCTGGCCTTTCCAGTGACTGTGGTGGCCAGGCTGTGGCAGGCCTTTGTGCCCTGGAATGTGCTGCTCTTCCAGAAGGTGGGTGGCCCTGCAGGACCTCCCTGGTGCACAGGCCATGCCACTCTTGATGCCAGTGCCCTGTCTGTCTCCACTGCCCCAGCGCTGCTTGGGCTCCTGAGATAGGGTTATCCCCTTCCCCATCCCAGCCTGGCCTCTGCAGTGGCACGCTGTGGTCTCCCGGCGCAGCTTTGAGGCTCCCCTCTCCAGAAGTGTGGAGAGCCCAGGGCCTCCATTTGAGGGGCTTGTGCTTCTTTGTTGGGGTGAACACAGGGCTGTGGACTCTGACCCAGCTTCTATAGGAGCTGAGAAGGTGCACGTTGGAACCTGTGCCTCCAGCGTGACTATGGGGAGTGTGTCCTGCTACCTCTGCTGAGGCTGTACCCTGGCAGGGTGTCTTGGGTGTTGGGGTGGGCTGTGCAGGGGCCTGCCCTCAGCTTGGCGCTCTTGGGGAAGGGCCCAGCTGGGAAGTGCCCAGACCTTGTGGCTGGTGTGATGCTTTCGAGGCCTCCGTCGTGCCTCCCTGGTCCTGGTGTGGACTGGCGGGAGCTGGGGACCCTCCCTGTCCTACCGTGCTGTGTCTGCCCTGCTTTACCTGCTGCTACAGCCCATGTTGCCCAAATTTATACTCCCGAGTTGAATGATATGCAAATGTAGTCAATTAAGCGAGGGGATTTTAATTAGCAGTTTAAGTTCATGTGTGAAGTGCCTTGCCTTAATTACTTGACAGTTTTGTTGTAAATTTGCTAAGTTTTTTTTTGCAGAACTATCAAAACTGTGATTTTTTTTTTTTAACATCCTTGTATGCAGTAAGTGTCGCCCAGCTTGCCTGACCCTCATGGATTTTGTCTTGATTTATAAAGCTCTTTAGATTGTGAAAACAAGGTAAACCTGTGGGTCGCTTGGGTGCCACTTGGAGGGTTAGGCTGTGTTCCCTGGTTTGCTGAGTGCGGCTGGCAAAGCTGCCCAGAGCAGGAGAGCCTGCATTGCAGCCCGGGTCTGGCCAGCTAATGGAGCCTGCATTGTCCACAGGGACCCCTGAAGTACACTCAGGAGGGTTTCTGCCTGGTTGGGGTCCTAGAGCTGGTGTGGTATGGCCAGGGGCCTGCAGGTTGACTGTCCTTGGGTGTTTGTTGTCTCAGCCTCGGACTCACAGAGGTGAGGACTCCAGTTTTAAAGTTTGTGGCCCGACCGTAGGAGAGCCTTCAGGCCAGGTGCCTGCCAGGTGCCCTTCCCAACCACTGGACTAGGCCCCACTTGTGGCCCTGGCCAGCAGTGGGTGTTGAGGCCTGGGCTCCCTGCTGGGTAAGACACGCTTCTACTGCCCTGGGCTGCTTTCAGGGCCACCTGTGGCAGGGCCTCTGGTTGTCAGTCTCTCTTTTTTGTTGTTTTGTTTTTTTGGTTCTGGGGATTGAACTCGGGCACTCTACCACTGAGCCCCATCCCCAGCCCTATTTTGTGTTTTATGTAGAGACAGGGTCTCACTGAGTTGCTTAGCGCCTCGCCGTTGCTGAGGCTGGCTTTGAACTCGCTATCCTCCTGTCTCAGCCTCCCAAAGTGCTGGGACGACAGGCGTGGCCACTGCGCCTGGCTTTGCCGTCGCGCCTTGCTCTTCTGTGCTGTGTTGCTTAGTGACGGGAGCCTTCTGAGGGTGTGTCCTTGGGCATGGTGTGTCTCACGCCCACTGGGTGCTGCGTGCCTAGCTGTCAGTGCAGCCTCGGGCCCTGAGCCCACCCGCTCCAGTCCTCCAGGAGCGGCCAGCCTCGTGTTGGGCCTCTGCAGCTCCTCTGTGCTGACTGACAACAGGGCCTCATGCACAGGGGCGTGCACTGCACCAGTGGGCCACACCCACAGCCCTGCTTTTTATTTTCATTTTGTTATGGTCCTGGGGATTGAACCCGGGTCTCTCCACCACTGAGCTACATCCCCAGCCCCTTTTATTTTGATACAGGGTCTTGCTAAGATCCCCAGGCTGGCCTTAAACTTGGGATCCTCCTGCCTGGACCTCCTGAGTTGCTGGGATTCCAGGTGGTGGCGCCTGGTTGCCCTGAGCACTGCACATGCTCAGTGGGCAGCCCTGACTGACCCCGCCCGCAGTCCTCTGGGCGGCACTCCCGTCCCTCTGGTCTGTGCTTGTGCGCCTGACACACTGAGCACAGGACGGCCAGAGGGAGCGCCGGGCAGTGGGCATGGCCACACGTGGTCCTGCGGGGGCCGCAGTGGAGCCGCCTGGTGGGCCACATGTGGCTGTACCTGCCTCTAGTGTGGGTGGGTTTGATTCTTCATTTAAGAATTAAAAAAAAAAATTTTTTTTTAGTTCTTGATTGACCTTTATTTATTCATTTATTTATATGCGGTGCTGAGGATCGAACCCAGTGCCTCCCACATGCGAGGCAAGCGCTCTGCCACTGAGCCACAATCCCAGCCCTAAGAATTTTTTAAAAATTGCGACTTCTTTTGGTGACTTGACTGCTCCCTCTCTTGCATCAGTGGGAGGAGGATGGTGACTGGGAGGTGTCAGCCATGCGTGGCCCCAGTGGCTCTCAGGTCACTCTCGTTGGCTCAGCTCCGTTGGAGGTGGCTTTGCTGTGTGCCTCTTGTGTTGGTGGGTGCCTGGGGCAGTAGCGCAGAGGCCCGGGTGTCCTGGAATACGGGCATGTAGGAGCTGCGGGCTCTCTGCAGCAGGCCCGCCTTCTGGAGAGCTTCCTCGGCTCTGAGCGGCCTCTTGGCTGCATGCTGGAGGTGTGGGCGTGCCCTTGTGGAAGTGTGGTTGGGGAGGGTGCACACTGGCCTGGTGCACAGTGAACCTACATGTTCCCCCTGTACCTCAGAAGCATGGGCGGCCTTGGCTGTGCCTCAGTCTCCGTGAGTCCTTGGCTGGGTAGCTCACTGGGTCCTTGGCTGGGTTGCTCACTGGGTCCTTGGCTGAGTAGCTCACTGGGTCCTTGGCTGGGTTGCTCACTGGGTCCTTGGCTGGGTTGCTCACTGGGTCCTTGGCTGGGTAGCTCACTAGGTCCTTGGCTGGGTTGCTCACTGGGTCCTTGGCTGGGTTGCTCACT